>PVIH01005418.1:0-95654 GCA_004025045.1 Sigmodon hispidus
TTGGCTAAGGGCTTATCTATCTTGTTAACTTTCTCAAAGAACCAACTCTTAGATTCGTTGATTCTTTGTATTGTTCTTTTTGTTTCAATTGTATTGATTTCAGCTCTAAGTTTGATTATTTCCTGCCGTCTACTCCTCCTAGGTGAGTTCGCTTCTAATTGTTCTAAGGCTTTCAGCTGCACTGTTAGGTCTCTAGTGTCGGATTTCTCAAGGTTTTTCATATAGGCGTCTAGCGCTATGAATTTTCCTCTTAAGACTGCTTTCATTGTGTCCCACAAGTTTGGATACGTTGTAGATTCATTTTCATTGAATTCTAGGAAGAGTTTGATTTGTTTCTTAATTTCTTCCTTGACCCAGAGATGGTTCAGCTTATTGATGTTTAATTTCCAAGTGTTAGTAGGCTTTCTTTGGGTTTTGATGTTGTTGAACTCTAACTTTAGGCCCTGATGGTCTGATATGTTACAAGGGATTATTTTCACTTTTTTGTATCTGCTGATATTTGCTTTATGACCAACTATGTGGTCGATTTTGGAGAAAGTACCATGAGGAGCTGAGAAGTATGTATATTCCTTTGCCTTTGGGTGGAAGGTTCTGTAGATATCTATGACATCCATTTGCATCATAACCTCATTTAGACTCCTTATTTCTCGCAGCAGTTGATTCTTATAAAAGTACATTAAAATGGATAAGATGCAGTGAAATTTAATCAAGAGCAAATTGATTCGTCTCAGGTATCATTGCCTACCAACTGTCAAGCAATCAGTTGTCTAGAAAAACAAACGTTCGTGTGTCTAACCGAAGATCTATGACGAATGTGAATTCTGAGTCTCTGACTTTTCTACTGTTTGTTGAAAGGAAGGTATATCTGAATAATGCAGAAGTGTTCCTATGTGGAAATGACAGACACACAGAAAGGTAGTCAAAGAGCAGAGAACAAGAATATTCTCATGATACACACTAAGAACATAATTTTGCTTGTCAATATAAGAGTAGGTAGTGGGCAAGATCAAACCACAAGATGAATCTCACTTTAAAAGTTCTTGGGAGAGTGAATTAAAAGATTAGCAAGCATGTCTGCCTGAGAAAAATGTGGCGAGAGAGAGAGAGAGAGAGAGAGAGAGAGAGAGAGAGAGAGAGAGAGGTGCTTTTATAAGTAGCACAGGCATGTGTGTGCATAGATTACACAGGACATAAGGCCCTGGAGTGACTAAGCATTTTGCCTAAATGCAACACTACATCTACAACCATTGATTCCCAAAAGTAACTAAAGGATGCTGGAAATACTTACAAATGATTGTCCTTAACATTCACTAAGAAAGTGCAAGACTTTGGGGTGAGTAATCTAGATATATTAAAGGAACCAGTGCTTGTAGGTCATTTAGTTGCATCCAAGAATGGATCCTACCCTGGGCTCTTAAAGTAACTAGAGCAGAATAACACAGTATGCCCTGGAAACAGTTTAATGGCCAAACCTCAAGGCAGCCTTGCTGTGATTTCTCCAAAATCTGACCTTTTAGACATAAAAACAGAACATATTGCTTGACATTCTTAACCAATACTGGTTTTTGATGAGAGAACTTCTACTTTATTCTTCCACACCCAAGTCTTACTGCAGTTCACATATTTATTTACTGTTACTTCTGAGAATTGCTTTGTCTTTATGTTCTTGAGACTTCAAATCATGGTCGTGAATTCAAAGTCACTGTATCCCTCTTCTCATTTATTATAATATTTTGTAGTTTTGTGACATTTCTGTTTCTTCAACCAAATAATAGAGTATAGTCCATTAAACTGTCAAACAGGTGGACAACAAATGATGTCTAAAAAAATGCTGACCTTGAGGCTTCAGAGACTTGAATGCTACATGTGTTCTTAAGTGCCATTTAAACCTGCCTCATCATCCATTTGTACTCAAGATAGTGTGTGGCCTGTAACAGTGCAAAAATACCACTAATTTATTTATTTTATAATTTAAAAATTCTCTGAACGACTCTTGCACCCTCAACATGACAGTTTACAATTTATATTCTTTGCAATTTTTAGGTGTAACTAACTTTAAAATCTTAGTGTTCATATAATATATGAGCATAAATAAGTTAAATTTAGTAAATTCAGAGATCTTAACCTAATCGAATGTCTGTGTAAGTTATATTTTTATAATAATTACTCAGCACAAAACTTATAAAAAGTAGCTTTCTTACTAATAATATTGTATTTTGAAACATGAAAAGTTAAGAGAAGTTTGAGAACACCCAATTCTTTTTAAAGGTAGGAAGAAAAGAGCTGATTAAAGCATTTAACTTGTAAACAATTTTCAACCAGATCCCTTGACAAAGCCAAGAGATCCTACTATTCAAATTTCTTATAGCCCATTGAGGATAAAGCCTTTAAGAAAATGGTGGTCCATCCATTCATAGGCCTAGAAGAAAAGAATAAAATTTTCCCAAGTATGGAAAATGTCATGGTTAAATGCTTTTTAAGCATCTGCCTTGCTGATTTTGATAACTGCTTTCATTGTGGCAAGGATGTAAAAGAAGAGGACTATCTCTAGTCAGGGAATGTTAATGATGCTTACCTGGCATTTAATAAAGGAACAAGTTGGGCTTAGATTATGTTGATGTTCTGGAAGTGTTAGAAGTAACTATAAAGTTTGAAAATGAGAGAAAGAAAAGAAACTGACATTTAAGAAAATATACTAGAGTTTTATGGTTGTCACCAGGTGAAAGTGCCTGTAGAGGTCCATCTTAGCTGGAATTAGCATAGAAAAAAAAGCCTGTCTTACACATACATCTCCTCTCTTCATATAGATGTGAGAAGGGGTTTTGTTTGTACTACAAGTAGAAGAACTTGGACCAGAAAGGAAGTTTCATGGCTAAAAATATTTCTATGTCAAATGAAAGCAACTGTTGAATGTTTTTGTTGGATTATCCAAGCCAAAACCAAGGAATGTTTTTATTTGTTTGTTTGTTTTATTTCTCTCCCATGAATTAGATGAAAATACACAGATGACAGACTTATATCCTTGCACTGGGGGGAAAAAAGCTGAAGAAAACAAATGCTGAAAGGAAAGTAAGTCTAAATCTCTGGCAAAGAAATCATCAGGTTCTGTTCTATCCAATATCAGAGGCATAGTTATTGAGTTAGTAAGAATGCTACAACACTTTAATAACAGAAAATGAAGCAAATGATCATAGCATCTAGCTGTGTGAAGATATGAATTGCCCCATTTCATATCATGCACTTTTGGAGATTAATGCTCAGGCCATTCTTTCTCTTCAAGTACTTTTTTCCTTAAAAGTGATAACATTCAATATAATGCTAATAATTTATTTTTGGCTAAAATTTTGCCTGCCACCACTAGGTACCAGTAAAGATGACATTTAAGCAAATTAATTTCTTTATTCTACTTCAATTAATTCTTTACATTTTCTTTTAATATTAAAATGAAGTTTTTACAGACACTTGTGTTTTTTTTTCTTTTTTTTTTCTTTATTTATTTTGTATTTATCAAAAAAACAGTAAAGGCTGTCTGCAGAATCCCAGCGCACTCTGGAGCAGGGGCAGGTAAACTCTGCCCCTGACCACATCCACAGCTCCTGCTGAGGGAAACCCCGCCACGACTTCGAACTGAGCTAACCAACTACAGGGGTCTCTGAAGGGCAGATTCAGACCCCGCCCAGAGGTGAGGAGTGGGCAAGAGGCCTCAGCGCCTATATCCCAGCCTGGGAGGGAGAGTTGAGCTCCCATTGCTTTCAGTTCCGCTCCTGGGACCGAGTGCTGTCTGCAGAATCCCAGCACACTCTGGAGCAGGGACAGGTAAACTCTGCCACTGACCACATCCACAGCTCCTGCTGAGGGAATTTGCACGGCTCCCCACCACGACCTCGAACTGAGTGAACCAACAACTGCAGGGGTCCCTGAAAGACAGAATCAGACCCTGACCAGAAAGGTGACAGGAGGCACACAAACCCGAGTGCCACAATTGACCAGGACCCATCTAATTGTGAACCACTGAAGCCATGGGCAAACGTCAGTGCAAAAAATTACATAATACTACAAAGGACAACATGGTAACTCCAGAAGAGAGTGGCAATCTTACAAATACAAGACCTGAACTTAGCAATGAAGAGGAAACAGAAGGAAGCAACACCAAAAATTCCTTTTTGATGATCATCGAAGCTCTCAAAGAAGATATGGAAAAAAGCCTTAAAGAAATAGAAGAAAATACAAACAAAAAATTGGAAGAGATGAACAAATCTATGAAAGAAACATGCCAGGAACTAAAAGCTGAAATAAAAGCTGAAATAAAATGTGAAATAGAAGCAATAAAAAAGGCACAAAATGGAGGTCTAAGCATGGCTTTGGGAGGGAAGGGACGAAGGAAGGGTCAGGAGCGGAGGAAACATCGAAAAAAAGAAAACCTGATGATAAGGAAGAAAGTACATCTCAGATTAAAAAACCAGCTCTGCAAAAACCTGCAAAAAAAGTGAAAATGAAGAAACTCTCTGAGGCAGACAAGAACCTGGCAAACAGGGAAAGTGCTCTAGCAAGTGCTGATCTAGAAGAAGAAATTCACAAGGAGCAGGAGCAAGAAAGGAGAAAGTCTCAGGTTCGTGGCAAAGCAGCAGGTGGAGAAGCACTTGATGAGGACCAAAGACCAAAAATCCCAGTCAACCCTGAGGAAGAGCGACTGAAGAACGAGAGGACTGTGTTTGTTGGCAATTTGCCTGTCACGTGTAATAAGAAGAAGCTGAAGTCACTTTTTAAAGAGTATGGACCAATAGAATCCGTACGATTTCGTTCTGTGACGTAAATTTCATCCTGACCAGAAAAGCATCAACGCATATGTAGTGTTTAAGGATGAGAGTGCGGCTGCAAAAGCACTACAAAGAAATGGGGCCCAGATTGCAGAAGGATTTCGTATTCGAGTTGATCTTGCATCTGAAACCACCTCTAGGGACAAGAGATCAGTATTTGTGGGAAATCTTCCTTACAAAGCTGAAGAGGCTGCTTTGGAGGAACACTTTCTGGACTGTGGGAACATTGTGGCAGTGAGGATCTTGAGAAACCCACTTACAGGAGTTGGCAGAGGGTTTGGCTATGTGCTCTTTGAGAATACAGATGCTGTTCATCTTGCTTTGAAGTTAAATAATTCTGAGCTAATGGGAAGAAAACTGAGAGTCATGCGTTCTGTTAATAAAGAAAAACTAAAACAACAGAATTCAAACCCAACCTTGAAAAATGCCAGTAAACCTAAGGAGAAACTTAATTTTACTTCCAAAGATACAGGACGCTCCAAAAATGCATTTATTGGGGAAAAGGCGGTTCTCATGAAAAAGAAAGGACAAAAGAAAAAAATCAGAACAAAGAAACAAAAAAAAACAGCAATAATGACAGAAGCCTCCTCCTTCCTTTCTGTGGTGAACCCTTGCAATGAGCGTCTGGGTTTTTTATGGATTGTGCAGAAAATGTGGAGACTTTCACAGTGGTTTTTTTGTTTGTTTTTGTTTTTTTGTATTCATATTACTTACAAGGCTTCCTTGAAGCATTGTTCTTAGAACTGGATTTACAGAAAAATAAACATTAATACTGGTTGTGCTTAGACCAGGTGTTTAAATGGTTACTGTGGAAACACTTGATTCCAAATATAGTGGTGGTCCCTAAGAAAGACATGGGCTGTTTATAATATACAACCATTCTTCACCTCTTATTTTTTTCACTTGCATTTATGCTACAAGTCTACATTTCTATCTTATGCTGTCCATCTAATAATCGCTAACCAATTACAGCAGAAGAAGTGTACAGAAGAAGACTTCTAGTACATAACCAGCAACTATGGTCAGTGGTCATTAGTGTCCTTGACAGGTTGCTATAAAGCTCTCTCAGGAAAATGTGTTCCTTAAGTTAGTATCACTCAGAATGAAATAGTTGTCCCAGAAAGTTTGAAAACAACATTTCCTAATGAATTATGGTAATTAAATCACAAACTTTAAAGATGAATGTCAGGAGAGCATACTTTGATGTCCCATAGGGGCTTGGCCTAGTTATTTATTGCTAATGACACTGATCTCACCAAGCTGAAGCTGGGTCCAGGATGAAGAACTGTGGGGAGGGTAAGCCAAGGTGGCTGATTTAGACAGGCAGAGTCTGTAGTAAACACATCTATCACTTAGGTAGGCAAAAGGGTAGCATGAGTTTTCACTCCTGAAAATTCTGTCTTTGGGAATATCATGTAGATAATTAATGAGGTGTTTAAAATGTAGCTCTAGAGGTTGGTGATGGCTTCGTGGTTAAGAGCATAGCATGCACTGCTCTTCCAGAGACCCTGAGTTCAATTCCTAGCATCCATGTCAAGTAGTTCACAGGTGCCTGGAACTTAAGCTTCTGGGTCCAACTCTACTTGTACTCATGCATAGAACTACACACAGACATACGCATACAATTAAAAATAGAAGTGTAGCTCTAGAGAGCAGAGAAAGCTCCATTTCCTGTATCCAAGTCTAGATATTTTATGCTTTGTTTCCCTTACAGTATTTAGAATGCTTTTAGTTAAATTTCAACAAAGTTCCTTGATCATTCTTGAGCACTTTTGTATAAGTTATATAAAGATACATTAAATTGTGTTCATATATGATCTGTGTGCATACTTGATTGCTGTGAGTAGCTTAAACCACATCAGGTAATTATATTTACACAAATGAATACACATATATTTAACATTGTTATTATATATATAGTGTGGGTGCAGGTGCATGCATGCCATTTGCATGTGATGGTCAGAGAACTCTGCAGGTCTCTCCTTCCATAGCATGCACTTTTACTCACTGGCCCAGATGTTTTGGAATTTACTGTTTAATTATTGAAATTTTTATTTTCATAAGCAGAATGTGTGTGCTACTGTTTAAAACAAATTCAGAGAGATAAGCAGGGAATGTACTCACTCACTAGTGGTCTCTAAACAAACAAACAAGAAAAAAAGCCAAACATGCCCAAGCAGCAAACCACAACCACTGAATAGCTTGGGATCAGAAACACCCTGGACTGACCCTTCAAACCCCAGTCCATCTATAGGAACACCTGACTCACTCTTGAGGGAGGGGGGACAAAACTGATTTGGCTGGGAGTGAAGACTGATCCAAACATTATTGGGCCAGTGTGACCATAGGACTGTCTGCTCCCTGCCAAGGGAGGGGATGGGGAATTGCAGAGAAGAAAAATGATCAGATGTGGTGGGAGGGGGAAGAGACCTTCAATAAGGATATACAGGGATGGAAAAAAAAATTCAGAGGGAAAGCTGAACACAAAGAAAACATATGTGTAGTAATCTTATTTGCATTTCCACCCTTGATAAGCCATGCTTATGATTATTATCCTCTGTATAGTTATTGTTAACTCTTCGGCATTTTTTAAATTCTTTTTACTGTTTTTTTGATAAATACAAAATAAAGAAGGAAAAAAACAGTAAAATGAAATTAAAATGCTGAAAAGTTAACAATAACAATAAAGAAGATAAAAATCATAAGCATGACTTATCAAGGGTGATAATGCAAATAAGATTGCTACACATATGTTTACTTTGTGTTCAGCTTTCCCTCTGAATTTTTTTTTCAATTCCTGTATATCCTTATTCAAGGTCCCTTCCCCATCCCACCACATCTGGACATTTTTCCTCTCCGCAATTCCCCATCCCCTCCCTGGGCAGGGAGCAGACAGTCCTATGGTCCCACTGACCCAATAATGCTTGGATCAGCCTCCACTCCTGGCCAAATCCAGTTTTGTCCACCCTCCCTCAAGAGTGAGTCAGATGTTCCTATAGTTGGAGTGGGGTCCCAAGGGTCAGTCCAGGGTGTTTATGATCCCAAGATGTTCAGTGGTTGTAGTTTGCCACTTGGGCATGCTTGGCTTTTTTTTCTTGTTTGTTTGTTTAGAGACCACTAATGAGTGAGTACATCCCCTGCTTATCTTTCTGAGATTGTGATACCTCGCTCAGGAGGATATTCTCCAAATGCATCCATTTGCCTGTGAATTTTAGGATATCATTTTTTCTTACTGCTGAGTAGTATTCCATTGTGTAGATTACCACAGTTTGTTAATCCGTTCTTCAGTTGAGGGACATCTAGGTTGTTTCCAGGTTCTTGCTATTACAAATAATGCTACTATGAACATAGTTGAGCTAATAGCTTTGGAGTATGAATGTGCCTCTTTAGTGTAAATACCCAGAAGTGGTATTGCTGGGTCCTTGGGAAGATTGATTCTCAATTTTCTGAGAAACCTCCATATTCCATTCCAAAGTGGCTGAACAAGCTTACACTCCCACCAACAATGGAGGAGTGTCCCCCTTGTTCCACATCCTCTCCAACATAGGCTGTCATCTGTGCCTTTTATCTTAGCCAATCTAACAGGTGTTAGGTGGTATCTCAAAGTTGTTTTAATTTGCGTTTCTCTGATGGCTAAAGATGAAGAGCACTTTTTCAGGTGCCTTTCAGCCATTCATAGTTCCTCTGCTGAGAATTCCCTTTTTAGATCTGTACCTCATTTTTTCATACGGTTATTCAATGTTTTGGGCTCTAAATTCTTGAGCTCTTTATATACCTTAGAGATCAGTCCTCTGTCACTTGTAGGGTTGGTGAAAATCTTTTCCCATTCTGTAGGCTGTCGATTTGTCCTATTGACAGTGTCCTTGGCTTTGCAGAAGCTTCCCAGCTTCAGGAGATCTCACTTATTGATTGTTGTTCTTAGTGTCTGTGCCAATGGTGTTATATTTAGGAAGTGGTGGCCTGTGCCAATTTGTAGAAGTGTATTTCCCACTTTCTTTTCTATCAAGTTCAAAGTGGCTGGGTTTAAGTTGAGGTCTTTGATCCCCTTGGATTTGAGTTTTGTGCAGGGTTACAGGCGCGGGTCTATTTGCATTTTTCTACACACTTCCATCCAGCTATGTCAACACCATTTGTTAAATATACTATCTTTGGAAAAGAAGAAATGAAGCTATCTCTATTTGCAGATGATATGATTGTATACATAAGTGACCCACAAAATTCTTCCAAGGAACTGCTACAACTGATAAACACCTTCCGCAATATAGCAGGATATAAGATTAACTCAAAGAAATCAGTAGCCCTTCTATACACTAGAGATAGAAGAGCTGAAAAAGAAATAAGGGAAACATTACCCTTCATATTAGCTGCAAACAGTATTAAATACCTTGGAGTAACTATAACCAAAGAAGTAACAGACCTATTTGACAAAAATTTTAAATCATTGAAGAAAGAAATTGAAGAGGATATCAGAAAATGGAAAGCTCTCTCATGTTCCTGGATTGGTAGGATCAACATAGTAAAAATGGCAATTCTACCAAAGGCAATCTACAAATTCAATGCACTGCCCATCAAAATCCCAACACAATATTTTTTGGACCTTGAAAGAACAATAGTCAATTTCATTTGGAATAACAGGAAAGCCAGGATTGTGAAAACAATCTTACTCAACAATAGAACCTCAGGAGTTATCACCATCCCTGATTTCAAGCTATACCATAGAGCTACAGTAATAAAAACAGCCTGGTACTGGCATAAAAACAGACTTGTGGACCAATGGAATAGAATTGAGGATCCAGACATTAACCCAAAAACCTATGAACACCTAATCTTTGACAAAGAGGCCCAAGACAGTTGTGTTATCTAATCTCTCAAAAATTATCCAAGTTACGAGAGATGGCTTAGGTACCTGGGTTCAATTCCTAGCAATTATATGGAAGCTCACAATCTTCTATAATTATATCTCATGGAGATCTAACAACCTCTTCTTCCACAGGCTTTGCATAGATATTGGTGTCCTTACATACACACACATAGGCAAAATGCTAGCACATGTGAAATAATGAATATATTTTTAAAGAAAACTTTTACCTGTGTCTAGGTAATAAATTCAATATATGAAAGAGAATACAGAATCTTGTGTTTATAGTTCTAACTATGAAATAGATATTTTATTTCAGAGATAGATAAGCAGATAAAAAATATATTTGGTAGTGAAATAAAAGCATAAAATCTAATGAGAAATTCCACATCTTCCATTGCAAATGACCATATTAACTGTTAGTTTATTGAGATGTAGAGTCATTTAGTCAGACTATTTTGATGTGTGATTTTTTTATTTATAACTTTTTTAACCATAAAAATGTCTCACAAAGAAAAATGTTAGATTTTTCACTCATTTATAAAACATCGAAATACCAATAGATATAAAAGAACAAAAATAATCCACATACTATTTGGCTCTTCATCTGCCAATCATATTTTAGCTTCTTGCCTAAGGTTAATCTGTTAACTTTATAATTTTATAATGCCAACAATAATATTCACAACAAATAGATGCCATACAAACTTGTCAAACTTCTACACTAATTTTCTCCAGTACTGATATAGCAACAAAATATCATCTTAGGTTTTGTGGGAATTTTTTTATAAAATATTTTGGCTTTGGTAGTAGATGAAAATCAGTGACAACTCCCATTTATGGAGCTGTTTCACCATGTGTGAGATCCTACAGTATATTGTGCATGTCTTATAATAATATGCATAGATATTACCTCTGGTTTGAAGATTAGGAGAATGAGATCTAGGCAGGATGTTATTTCAAGTGACTCATTCAAGATGACTGGGCCACTCTGAAGTCTGAGAACATTTCCCTTTGTAAAAAGCCACTTTTACTATAAAAAGAAATGTAGAAAGTAAAGTCAACCATAATGTAGGGTGCATTTGCTTCTACATACCCATTATTATTACATTTGCTTACTTCCTTTTGCTTTCTAAAGAAACTAGAGTGTATCTATGAGGTCCTAAAAATTTGTACATGCTATGGTGTGATTTTGTAGTGATTTAAATGTGATTTGATCCTGAAGAGACAGGTTCACACTCATACTGATGGACCTAGGTCATACTTGCCTTCCATATATTTCCCTCATTTTCATTACTACCAGATTAAAAGCCTCATATTTTTTCTCCATTTTAAAATTTATTATCACAGTATGAACATAACTATCAAGTCTACTGAAATTCTACAAACATATAGAATGCAGAACACCATTTTATTTTCCTCCTCTTTCTGATATGTAACACTCACATATGAGCATGGGAACTTACAGAGGAAATTGCTACAGAATTTGTAGTGCTGCCCAGGGAAAGGAAGTGTTTTATTCATAGTCATTGAAAGTGTTAAAGCCATAAAGGACAAAGATGCCTAACCTATCTTTATCATTCATTTTTGTGTTACTGAGCCAAAAGTGCCTGCAGGTGCATGTGGCTATTTAAAGGAAATTGTAAATCGCTTTCATATCTTCCTAATGTAGTCAGGACATATAAATAGTTGCACGTGGTGAATAATTAGTTTATGGCAACACATTATTGTGCTTACGAGCATCTGGATATCAGCTACTTGGCGAAAGAGCCAAAGGATGTTATTGCTAACGAATACTATGAAGTAATTTGCAAAACGCTGAGTGGTGAATATTTAAGCTATAAAATGAATATGTTAAACTCAGATCTAAGCTTTTTTTTTTTTTTTAAAGAAAAAGCTGCCAGAAGACAAGTCATTTTATATTAAAGTTTTTTGTACCTTTTCATTTTAATACTTCCTTATAAAGTAATAGAAATTAATAAATACATAAAACATTCTATAAACCACATGTATAATAGTATAATTGAGTAGCTTTATTATGTAGATTATAAGGGTTCCTTTATAGAATACAATGGTATTTTACATGAGAAGTTCACAAGTATATATTATATTTCATTTTAATATTCATTTGTGTTCTCTTGTCATAGTCTGAACTTATCCATTTTTGGAGAAGGCTAAGTTGTCTGGCTCACATACAACAAAGCTATGGGGGTTGTTCTTTGTTTCTGCTTTATCTTTCCTCAATCTCTTCAGTCTCACTAAGATTCAGTTTCTGTTCGAGGAAAAGCTGAAAGGTATGCTATTGGCATTGCTCCCAATTTACCTTCAGAGTAGACTCAAAGATTCAAGGCTATATTAGCTCTCAGTCTCTATAAAACACTAAATGAAGCTACAGACTTCAAATACACAATAGTAAGAAAGACACAAGTGTCACTGTTCTTATTCCAAATGAGAAAAAGAGATATAACTAGCAATGGCCAAATACAATACCAAAATCTAGGAGGTCAATCATTAAATCCTCAAACTGGATGCCTATCATATGTTGCATACTGTAGTAGGACATATCATCCTAAGACCATGTAAAGCACATCCCCTACAGCTTTGCTGGCTGCATGCCCTGTGTCAACTCTCCCAGGCTACTCTTGCACACTGCCTTAAACTTTCCTTGGCAGCTGTTATATGTTGCTGGCATCTGTATCTTCCTGGGGCAGCATTAAAATCCCACTTTACCTTTTATATCTTCAAGCATCATTTTGCCAGTGGCTATTCACACAAAGCCCACCCCTGCAGCACATCCCTCCATGCACAGAATGTCTTCTAAAATCTTCCACAATGCTGGTGTGATCCCCTTCTTCTTTTCAATAGCATGTTTGAGAAATCATCACTGTGTGGTTGACAACAAAGTCTACTCAGAGAGTGGATCATAAGGACCTACTTGAACTATAGGTATTTCGGCCTCTGAATGCCCTAACAATGACTAAATCAAAAAAAATAATTTTCTAGGAAGGCAGTGCTTAGTGAAGAGAATGCCAGGGGATTTGTCCTACAGACTATTCTTTGAAAGAAATCTGCATTTCTATAATTTTGAATTTGTGTGTATTAGTGTTTTCATTGTCTCTGTAACCATATGCCTGGCAGAAATAACTTAAGGAAGGGAGAAGCTTACTTTGATTCACTGTTGATTGGATTTATTACATTGTAGTGGGTAAAACATGGCAGATATCAAGGCATCTTCCATGGTGGTGGGAACTTGTAGTATGAAATATTAACAATTCAACAGATTAAGAAACAGAGAGACTTTGAAATAGAAAAAGACCTGGACTACCCTAGGGTTGCATTCAGTGAGCCATTTCTAGCTATGTTTTATAACCTCACAAAACAATGCTGTTAACTTGGGGCAAGAGGTTTATATATATAAACCTGTGAGAGCCATTTCATATTCACAGTATCACATGATCACAGGGTGGTACTGCAGATTCTTCAGGGGCAATCCAGTTGCTTTTCCTTCTTCTCTATTACAACCCACTCGTGTGCCTTTCATTAAGGTCAGTTACCATAACCTCCTAGGGTACATTTTTGCATGTGTTTCTTTAATTATGAATCTCATAAATTTAACTTAAAAGTAGTTACTATTGCTTCTCATTATTCAGAGAAAGGACAACAGTTTTTTTCTTATCCCCATTACCAAATCACAAGTCTTTTTTGGTTCTGTGTTGATATCTGTAATGGTCATTTAATGTAAGTCATCACTCAGTTTACCAAGAGCATTGGCTACAGTTCCTCAGTCTTGCATCTTTGAAATATTACTCTCTTACCTTGGACTCTTATATATCACTTTGTCTCCCTAAGTTTCTTTTTTTTTATTTTTCTAGAATAAAATCTCATTTTTTATTCATGTATCCTTGTTCAAACTCCCTTCCCCCTCCCGACCCCTCCTGGTCTCCTCTGGCTATTACTTCCCCTTTTTCATCCTATCTTTAGAATCTCACCTTCCTCATCTCTAACCACTAGAGGGATGAGTAGAGCACTGCTCTCATCTTGCATTTCTGTAGCCTACACTCACTTATTTGGTAACTATGTTCATTTATATTTGTAAATGTCATCTACATGTGATGTTTCCAGTAGAGGTATCTAGTTTAAACCTGCTCCAGTTCAGGTTCATATATCCAAGGACTTACTGAGTTTCCCACTTAGGCAGAGCAAAATCATAATATCTATAAAAGTACTAATTTCTATCCTGAAGACTGTTTCACCCAGGTCATTTCATGATACCATAGAATAGTAGTTTCATTCTTTATGGTACCACAATAAAAGTAGCATAGTGCTCATTGACAATGAACTTTTTCTTGTTTGTGATCCACCTGCTAATTCTTTGTTTCTGCTTCAAAACATATTGATGTCTCTATTTAATGTCTCCCTCTTTGTACAGACTCTGTCTTTGTCTGGTTAAGAGCCTTGGCATAATCCTAAATCTTGATGACAAGTTACTAATATCAGAAATTGTGGTATTATTAAGCTCTTTAAGGTATTTTCTTATTCAAGATTAAAAAAAGCAATAACAAATTTAAAACAAAACAGAAAAAGCTATGTTGTCTAGAAGTATAGTTGCATTCTCTAGCATCAGTAACTGAAAAGTGATGGGTTGTTTCCGAAATAAAATTTTAAAACAACAAAATTAAAAGCACTTTATAATTTTATTGAGTTTGACTTCATAAAATTATCTTTTTAATGCTTGGAGACATATTGATTAAACTGGTCTTTAGTCATGTGATCTGCAAAAAATGTATGATGATTTTAATAGAAATCTGAACTTTATTATTGGGACTGGAAAAACTACTTCTAAGTGTTCTCTATGAATCTATTATTGACTTCCTCCACCATATTATTTTATATAAACCTGCATTACTATATGAAATTTTCCACTTCTATATCCATCTGTGTGGCATTTTGCTGGACTAACTGATAAAACTTGTTTCAGATGACCAAGAGTGGAGAGCATGTGCCTAGAGGCAACACTGACAACAGATGATGCTTAACTTACAAAGGGAACATTTGATAACCTTACTGTGGGGTAGAAATATGGTATATAGAAAGTGTATATAACCTAATGTGATTTTAAAACAGAGTATCACATTGTAGCATAAGTACTAGTTGTTAATACGGAAGACTGTGTGTCTGACCAGGAGATCAAGTTCACTCATTGCCTTTACTCAGCACTGACAGAGGGTACCACGTCACATATTGCAAACATAAAAAGTATAAAATTTTAAAATCCAAATTATGGTTACTACTGAATATTTTTAAAGGTAAAAATTGATTAATTGGGGACTTTCCATAACAGCAAACATTTTTGATAATTTCTAAGTACTTAGCATCATTTTTTAACCAAAGTGATTTGCTCACACATATAAATATTACAGAGGCCTTCAAGGAAAACTTAGACTACAGTTCTCAGATTAGATTTGCCACACTTTAGATAAAAGACAAGTTTTTAACCCATTAGTTGCTTTTCCCCCAATGTTTCCTATACAAATTAAAAATAAAACCACAATGTCCTGATTTGCTGAAGCCTTATATTATCCATAGTTTCTATGTTTTATCTGAGGAACTATATCTTTTATAAATCAGCTCAATTTATCTTTTTCATCAGTCTGTATGCTTTCACTTCTACTTCTTGTTCAATAAATAAATGTGCACAAATGAATATAGTCTGTTAAATATTTTGCACTAGAAGCCACCTAGCTCTTTTCCTTATCAATTTCCTAACATTTAAATCATTTACTTTTTCAAAAATTGTATTACTTTCTATCATTTTTCACTAATTTTCAAATATTTTTACAAACATGATATTAATAATTCTCTCCAATCTTTTTTTTTTTCTTTTACCATTTATAGGATTTCCACTGATCCCTCTGCTGGAGTTTTCACCCTTCTATTTTAAGTTGGATAATGTGATTTGGGACAAGAGGATTAAGTTTCACCACCTGTAAGATAGAGATAGGGCACATTTATAAACCATGCTTAGAAACCTTAAGGACCGAATGAGAAAAAAAGAAAATACTTCATCAACTAAAAATAGATCAAAAGGCATAAAGGTACTATTATTATCATTATTTAAATTTTAATGCTCAGGTTGAATTGTCAACCAGCTTCACATGGCAGATGTTAAGAAGAGAGAAGCATTTTCACCTGCTCTGCTTACCTGCCCTGTAGTCACGTTTCTTAGTCCTGCCCACTGTGTCCCACAATCGTTGACACCCAAACACACAAAGATGTATATTAATTACAAGATCTTTGACCTATGGATCAAGCTTATTACTTGCTAACTCTTAAACTAACACATGATTCTTATCCATGTGGCTTGTTACCTGTTCTTCAGGACAGCAGTCTCATCTTTCTTCCTCTGCTTCTGGCTGGCATCTGCTACCCTGCTCTTCTGCTTCCCAGAAACTTTCCTAGTCTGGTTGCTCCAAATGTACTTCCTGACTAGCTTCTAGCCAATCAGCATTTTATTAAACCAATATTTACAGTGTATAAAAGCATAGTCACACAGCACTGCCCCTCCAAGTATCTGGCTAGAAAGCAGTATGCAGCATTCAAAGAGAGCTAGTCTTCCTACAGCAAGACCTGGACTAAACACTAAATTGTTCAGTAATAGACATTAGTTAAGATATTTAAATCTATGTCATGTAAAAACACCTATTTTACTGTTTCTTTTATGAGACATAGTTTCATGTATCTCTGGCTGGCCTCAAACTTCAGAAACTTCTGCCATATCTAGAGTATCAGAATTACTGGCCTGTGTCAGCATCTGCCTTAGGGAGTACTGGAAACCAAACAACAAGTTTCATGAATGTTAGGTAGACATTCTAAGAGTGAATTACATCTCTAGCCAAATCTCATATTTCAATTGCCTTATCCAAAATTATGCCAATATTGGAGATAAAATCTGTGGGAAAAAATGTTGGGTCATGTTGCTGTGTTTCTGAAGGGGATGTTGGGATAATATATATATTAGCAAGAGGCTAATAGAAGGCTTTTTCTACAATACAAAGCATTTGTAAGTTTTAGGACATTATAGGATAATTTTTTTTCTTAGATTTTTTTCTGAGCCTGTTGTTGAATCTAATGGAATCAATGCAAGTATTTGGGCTTTATCCCTACAATTCCTACA
This sequence comes from Sigmodon hispidus, assembly GCA_004025045.1. Classification (NCBI taxonomy): domain Eukaryota; kingdom Metazoa; phylum Chordata; class Mammalia; order Rodentia; family Cricetidae; genus Sigmodon; species Sigmodon hispidus. The sequence goes on from PVIH01005418.1 coordinate 16,850, forward strand.
AGTGCAAGACCAGACAGCTGACTGACTAATAGGATCAGGAGCATACAGCCAACAGTGGATGACTCATTGTTTTACACATTGGCTGATTGAATAAAGTAACTTCGGTCTAAATAACTTTGATGTTAATTTAGATCTCTATTGTAATATCACTTTCTGTAACTTACATAAAACAGAGCACGGCACCAGTTCCCTCTAGCTTTACGGCAGTAGCTGCCTTCTCTCAGGTTCTGTGCCTGGTAGCTTTGCTTCTCTTTCAGCCCATGCATGTGGAGTACCTTCCATCACAGATCTCTCACATTTCCTCCATTCTTTTCCTATGGTTAATTTCTAGATGTTTTCACTAGATTCATTGTCTGGAGTCACTTACAAAATTCTTAACCTATAGTCTAGTATGCATTATAAACTTAGAGCCCTTCCAATGTGGAACATGTTCCCTCCAAAATGTATATGTGGCTTATTTAATCAGTAAAGAATGGGAATTTTAAGAGATGGAGACCAGGATGTTTCTTGTTAATGGGACCCAAGCCGTTTTTAAAGAGTGTTGCTCTATGTTAAGCCCTCTGTGGTCATTCTACTGTGTATAACATAAAAGTAGAGCTAGAAGGTACTCACTAGCTATCAGTTCCTTGACCTTAAATTTGCCAGCCTCCAAAATGATAGAAATCAAGTTATGTACTTTGTGATTTAAACAGGGTCCACAAACTAATTTCCTGATGCACTTTATTGACTTCTTTCTACCCACCCTTCAGTGCTTTCTGTCTTACTTACGAGTTCTATGTCTGAGTATTTCAGGACAAACCTCATGGAGCATTATCCACCTTAGGAAAACCTATATATTAATCCATGTAGATTTCCTTTATGTCCACCAGAAAAATAAACCTTAAAATTAAATATATCTCATTTACATTTGTATTGATACTCTAATAAGAAACTATTACCATTGAATTCCTGGGTGAGAACAATAGCATAATATCAGCCTGCTTTGTCAGTTTTCTGTCCAAAATCACCACTGATTCCCCATTCATATTAAAATATTATCCAAATATAATGATTTACGAGTTTGTTTTTATATACACCATGACATCCATTCTTTACAATGTATAATATCTGCCTTAGTTTGGGTTTTTATTGCTGTAAAGAGACAGCATGACCAAGGCAACTCTTAGAGAGAAAACATTTAATAATGGAGGTTCACTTATAGTTTCAGACATTTAGTCTATTATTATCATTATGGGAAGCATGACAGTGTGTAGGCAGACACAATGTCAGAGCTGAGAATACTTACCTCCTGATAAGTAGGCAATAGGAAGTTGGCTGATTGTCACAGTGAGGGAATTTTGAGCAACTGAGACCTCAAAGCCTAACCCCACAATGAGACCTCAAAGCCTACCCCCACATTGACATACTTTCTCCAACAAGGCCACACCTCCTAATACTGGCACTCATATTGATAGCCCACAAAACCAGCATCCATGCTGTCTCTTTTATACCACAATTCCTGTTTCCTCTTAGCTATAGCAACAAGAGTCTCTTTACTCTCACAAAGTGCCAGGCATATAGTACATGTTTTACTTTAGTCTCTTGCCTATACTGATTCCTGCTTACAGAACTCCATCCTAGATATTTGCTTTCTTTGATAGCTAGTGTATCTTTTGACATTCTTTCATTCTATATACTTTGTTGTTCTCTTTGGCATCATAAACTGACATTATGTTATATATCTATTCAGCTATTTACCTGTTTTCCATGATCTATGCAAATGAAATGTAAGTAGCATGAATACAGTACTTTTTTATATTTAACATTCTATTCATTACTAGATACCACATCAAAAAAGTGACTAACTTATTGTAAATATCTAATCAATGTGTTTGAGTGAGTGAATTCAGAGATATGAAAACACAGACTATAGGAACACTCTCACAGTATATAGTCTAGCCAAAAAAAGAAAGAAAGAAAGAGAGAGAGAGAGAGGGAGGGAGAGAGAGAGAGAGAGAGAGAGAGAGAGAGAGAGAGAGAGAGAGAAAGAAAGAAAGAAAGAAAGAAAGAAAGAAAGAAAGAGAGAAAGGTTGACAAGCTGTCGAATGTCCTACAGTTATCTCCTTTCATGGAAAGTTCAGCATGGCTCCAATTCTTATGGGGTAGCTAGAGTAATTCAAAGTAAGTCACCAAAATTGAGCAAGCTATTTCCAACAAGCATTGAATACCCAATGTGAGCTTGGCACTTGCATGAGTATTAGATATACAGACATTATTCAGAAGTGCTCCCTGAGTTCTAAAGGATTGTAGTTTAAGAGTATCCACAAATAACTGTGGTGCACTGTGGTAAGTAAAATAATTGGAGTATAAGTCTCATAAATACTTTGCAGAGACGCAAATTAGTATGGGAATCACACTGGGCTAGATGGAAGAGACTGGTAGAAAGCTTCACAAAGGATTACTGTATCAAATTAGCCCTTGGGCCAAAACCCATATGCAATAAATGTCTTCTAATTTCTTACAATTTGATATTGTGAAAATTCATAATTTATTCATAGAAATCTTAATTTATTCTTTCAAAAGCCTTATTCTAATTAGTATTTCTCCCTGACATATTAGAGACAAATAATCTTATCAGCCTATTCAAAAGAAATAGAGGAAGGAATAATGTGTTTAGTCAAATAGAATACATGTCAGAAACCTGACATAATCTAAGTTTAATCTTTTAAGACTGTTCACACAAAGCTCATTAAGCAATTCTGAACACTCCAATAGCACTGGTGCTTGTATGTGTAGCATAAAACTCAATTAAGCTGGGGTTTTAGATTGAAACTGATTTTAAGAGAACAAATGATGAGTGGAAATATTTTAATGACATTTTATTTTCTGCAATCTTTGAGAAAGCATGTTTTAGAAGGAGCTGATCAGAAGCACAATTATTGCCAAGTATCTTGAGACTGTGGTGGTTAATCTTCAGTTTTTATGTATCTGGCTTTGCAATCACATTGGAGACACATACTGGGCATCACTTAGTCAGGTTCCAAAGAAGCTTTACTGAAAAGAAAAGATTTGACCTGGAATGTGAGTGAGGCCTTCACATGGAATAGGAAAACCTAAGACTGAATAGAAAGGGGTTAATGGGGGCTAGAGATGACTCACTGCTTAATTGCATTTGATGTTCTTTAAAAGAATAGGGTCTATTTCCATTTCCTATCTAGCTCCAAGGCATCATATATACTCTTTTGACTTTTACTTTCACCTGCAAATGTATGGCATAGATCCTACCTTTTATATATTCATAAATTTGTTTTTTTTAATTAAAATATAATTGCATCATTTCCTCCTTTCCTTTTCTCCCTCCAAGCAAGGGATCTGACCATCCATATGCCTCTCTGCTTCCCTAATGCAGATGTGATGTTCCCTAATGTAGTGCAATGACACACTTTATCCATTCTTAAACCATGAGACAAAATGTATTTGTCATACTTTGTTACTACTTGTCATGTAATAGGTCAAAGCAATAAGAAAAGTAACTACTGAATATACCCCCTGCATATTTCTCTGAGTACTCACCTTAATGATTTGATGTTATTGGAATTTTTTGAGTGTTTGTAAGTGAATCACTCTATTGTTGCCTGGCTCCCAGATAGAAGGGTGATACCAAATCAAAGAAAGAACCCCATGCAAGTCTATATAGCTGAGACAGTATGTTCCTTGGGCTTATTGACAGGGATGTGGGTAACTCTCAGTTGCACCATTAGACACTCCCATTATTAGTATGAATGACTCACAAAGAAAGCTGCCACTGAAGAGTTTTGATTCCTATCCCCCATACTTTGTCTCCTACATATTTTAGAATACTCCAAGAGCTAGTGCAGCATGATCAGGAGGAAGTAATGATGGAACCTCAGAAGAGGCAATCTGGAATCTTCCCCCTCTTTGCAGAAGGGATGTTCAAACCTCATTACTATTACCACAGATCTATCCATCATCTGCAGTGTTCTTACTTTGTTGCCATGACTTCAGGTTAAGGTCTTCTGTAGGTCATAAAAATCACCGTGTTTTTTGATGTTGATAGCCATATCAAGCCTAGACAAAATAGTTAGAACACTATTGTATATACATTTGTTGCAAAAACTTTTATAAGATGGTTAATAGAGATAATAAATATAAATGTAAGAAGAATAATAATATATAAAATTCACCTTGTTAGGTGTGGTGGTATATGCATTCCTATAATCCTAGTGGCTTGGAAAGCTGAAGCAAGAGTATTGCAAGTTTAAGCTGGGCTAGACTACTAACACTCACACTACTTTACATGCTTAATTAACATATATTCGGTGTCTTTATATTTATATTTAACATCAGATAATACCAATAGACCTAGGATTGTTATGTGATCAGACATTATCAACTAAACAATCATTGAGTATGAATGGTTTCCATCATAACAAACAGCTGTAAAATTAACACCTGAAATTATGGTACATTGATGGTTGGTTTTAAAAAATGCAAACACAACTGATGCTTTGGCTCTGAGTATAGGTGGGGCCTTCTGAATTGCTTGGAAGTTCATAAGACTTTCTGGTAAAGAACAATAAAATGCCATTGCCTCCTTCAGTAATCAATAAATATGGGCTTGTCAATCACCTGGACAAAGAAAGTACTTTCAGGAAAACTGTTTATTTTAAAAATCTTAAGAAATAAGCAAAGTGGGGTGGTGGCATGGGTCTTTAATCCTAGCACTCATGGAAGCAGAGGAAGACTGATCTCTATGAGTTCAAGGCCAGTCTGGTGTGCAGAATGAGTTTCAGGGAAGCCAAAGCTACATAGAAAGACCATGTCTCACCTTCCCCCAATGTCTCCAAAATAAAGAAACATTATAATGCTTACAGAAAACATAAACTAAAAAATGATACTTTTGGCCATTTCCTACTCTTAGACTTTGAAATGTTCCACTTTATTCTGCTATATACTCTTTTTTCTATAGTACAGCTCCATGTGTCTTGTCTGAATTTGTTCCACAGAGATTTTCAGAAGCGGAGAGCAGAACGGTTTTTAAGTGAGATCCTGCTAACAGAATCTCTCAAATTAATACATTAAATGCCCTAGGTAATTGTTGCGCGCCACCTCGTCCCGAAAGGAAGACACGACACCCAGGCTCTTCTTTCAGCAGTTTTATTCAGGAACCTTGAATTCTGACTTCTGACTTACTTACTTATAACGGGGACTGACTGACTTGCTGCATGTTCTCTCTCATTCCTTCTCATTCTGACCACGGGGAAACCCGCCCACAGCCTAAATAGCCTCTGGGCAGCCAACCCCAGTACACCATGTAGACACTACCCATAGGTCCAGGTACGAGGAAGCAAGCCAGATCCTCAGCCTTAGCCACATATGGAGTTGTTTACCACAGAGAGCTCTCACCATCAGGAAGGTGGAGGCCTGGCTACACACATCTCTCCACAGATAATATGGAAATATTTGGAACAAAAACTAAATATATCCTTTTTGTAGTTAATTTTTATCAAATTTTTCTAGAATTACGTACTTGAGAATTATGTTTACATCATTTAACCCTTCTTTCTCCCACCTCCAGCTCCTCCAGTGCCTTCTCCAGCCACTTTTCAAATTCATGGCTTATTGCTTTGTTGTTGTTACATTATTGTTGTATACACACACACACACATAGCCCATTAAGTTAATTTATTATTACTCATATGTACAAAAACCATAAACTTGGTTTACCTCTTGGACCTTAACAAACTATGTGGAATTTCTTTTCTTGAGAATATTGACTCCCCCTCTTTCAATAGCTATTTATCACCTGGAACTCTTCCTCTGCAGTTGAGAACTTGTGAAATTTCCTGTCCACACTGGCACTTCAACTAGTGTTGTTATTACTCCTTCCTTTTTAAGGAGACCATACTGCTGAGATTCCAACGTTGCAGCTTCCCTGTAATGTCTGAAGACACTGTTATCACAGCAGACTCCTTGGCCTCTCTAGATCTTACATTCTTTCTGCCCACTTTGACTATATCCCCTAAATATTGGGTGTAGAGTTCAAATTGTACATGCATTAATTGGGAATCACTTATTCTCTGTGGTTTGACAAGTTGTATATCTCTGTAATAGTCTTCATCTATAAAGAAGAAGAAGAAGAAGAAGAAGAAGAAGAAGAAGAAGAAGAAGAAGAAGAAGAAGAAGAAGAAAGTACTTAGATGAGGGATAAGAGCTATACTTATCTGCTGTCCTGAATAGTTTTATGTCAACATGACACAAAATAAAGTCTTCTGAGAGGAGGCAACCTCAATGAAGAATACCCTCCACAAGAAAAGGCTGTAGGCAAGCCTTCAGAGTATCCTCTTAGTGACTGATGGACTAGAGTCCAGCCTTCTTATATTTATGGCTGTGAGCCAAGCCTTTAATGGCTGAGCTATCTCTATGGCTACTGCCACTACTGCACTAGTGTTCCCAGGTTCACTAAGAAAATATAGTGAACTACTCATGATGAGCAAGCCAGTAAGCACCATTCCTCTACAGCCTCTGCATGAGCTCCTGCCTCCAGGTTCCTGCCCTGTTTGAGTTCCTACCATGACTTCCATCACTGAGGGACTATTACCAGAAATTGAAAACTGAAATAAGCCCTTTCTTCCCCAAGTTGCTTTGTTCAGAGTGTTTTATGGCAGCAACACTAATCCCGACTAAGACATTTGTGGTAATAAGGATAAGTATTTAAAGTTTAGTTGGAGTAACATTTGTTTAGAGAAATGGCAAGAGTAGCTTCTCTGGAGTTTATAGCACTTCCACCCATGGCAAGTAGGCTAGGTTAAAAGTGACAGGCATGAATTCACTCCTGTTTCATAGGGCTTATGTCCAGTTATTTAGCAGTTGGTTACCCACCAGATAAAATTTCATGCTTGCACCCACCATTGAGGCTTCTTTGCAGGACCAGTCACTGTTTTGACTTGTAGGTTTTACAGCTGTGTAGGATTACTAGTCACCTTTCTAACTTGGCATCTGGCATAGCACTTTACTATACTGAACTATACTATATGAATGCTAGATCTCAGGAAGGAGGCTTTTCTCCATTCCTCCAAGTCACATATTTGAAGTGGTGGTATCTTCAGTGATATAGTATTACCTCAAGTTCTGGAAGGCATATGAGGACAATAGCAATAATCTGTGCTGTTTTGGAACTACCTTGACCCACAAAAGAAAGGAAGGACTCCCACGACAGGCATTGTGGGTTTCCTTAATCTATAGCTCTTGAGTGGAACATTATCACCCACTTTGGTGTAATAACTCAATTTAAATTATGTATGATATATGTATATATCATACATATATGTATTTTAAGTAAGAGTATAAAATAATGTTCCCTACAATTTAAAAAAAAATATCCTAATGTTATTTATAACTCCTTCCTCCCTCTCTAGCTGTTACCCTACTTCCTCCCCTCCATTTTCCTATTTCCCTTTTTATAGTTGTTGTATCCTGATCTTCACCTCTCTCATGCTTCAGTTAATTTCTAAGACACATATTAAAAATATATAGACAAATCTCTCTCCAGACTGATAATGAAAGACTTTTGAGCACAAGTTTGGCCTAGGTCTGGGTCTCTGGGAAAAAGAAAGTAACATAATAGGAAACAGGGATAATTTATATCTCTACTTTATATTTTAGTGTAAAGAAGCATTTATAGGCTCCAATTTTCTCTTTCAAAAAAACTGTCTTATAGAAACATCTATGCTTAGTAACAACAATATTTTAACACACACACACACACACACACACCACCCTCTATCCTACTTACCTGACAAGATATCTCTGTTGTATTCTAATGGTTATTACCCTACAGTCAAGGAATGAATTCTCTCTCTCTCTCTTATAGTTGTTTTTTTTTTAAAAAAAATTACTTATAAATTTAATTAAATAATTCATTTAATACATATACACATATAATGTATTTGAATACAACTCTGCCTCTAAATTTTTTCTTCTCCTACCACTCTTTTGTCTCCTAACTTCATCAAATCTAAATGGTCTAAATGAGTATTACATATTTTAGGTAGTTTAATATGGGTATATTTGATTATTAGATTTTTTCATATTTAAATTATATAACCTTTTATTGTAAAATGGTTATCACAATAAAAGTGGTTCACATTCCTAACTCTGACAGTTACTCTTTAGGAATAAAAAAAAGTATTGTTAATCCCAGTTACATCATTGTTCATTCTCAGCCAACCCACATCACTTGTTCTCTCTCTCTCTCTCTCTCTCTCTCTCTCTCTCTCTCTCTCTCTCCTTTACCTGGGCAAGAGTAAGTATATAACCCCACTTCACTGACAATAAATAAGAACTCTTCTGGATTCTAGAGACATTTTCTTCCCTACTAAACAGAGTCATCAAAAAAGAAAGTGTCCTGTTCCCCAAGTAGACATGGACATCTTCAACAAAGGATTAGATCTGAATCCACCATCTGCATTTTATAAAAAATTTCACCTGGGGCATTACAGAAAGAAGGCAGAAGCCTTGCTCCCAACATTGCTCTAATTTACAAAATTAACTAAGTTTATAATCACATGGATCTCTTAAATTTCCCCTTTGTCTTTTACTTAAACAAAATTATTTTCTTAATACTGAAGCCATTTCTCTTAAATACAGCTCACATTATGTTATCTGCTTTAGACTCAAAAGGAAGAAGTGTGAATTATCAAATTGTGAAAGATAGAAACCCCGATTCTATTCACTACATATCAAGCTGAGATTCCTTTTTTCCTAATTCTCACACCAAGATAGGAAAAAATACTGCAAACAGGCTGCAGCTGCTGAGTGACTCAGCCTGGCAAGTTTCCTGCCTGGAATTATGTGCTTCTATGAGTACCTCTCATCAATGCTCACCCCAGGAGCAGAAGCATGTGCAGTCAATAGACATTAGACCCACATAGCCAAAAGGAGAGACCCCATGAAAGACAGCTGGAAGCAAAGACCTAGTCTCTGTCCTCGGTGCTGACCATCAAATTAAGAAAAGCAGCATGAATAAATGAATTCCAGAAAGACACAGAAAGAATGTCAAAGACAGTGCAACACTGAATGCCAATAAACAATGTCAGCAGTGAACTCTGTGGGCTTCTAAAGGAAAATGTCTCTTGTCACAGATGCAAGAAATGGTCACAATTTATATCATTAAACTAGGTTGGCACTGAGTAGATTGAGTAGACAGCTCCATTAAAGAACCCAAGTGTTTGATATATAGCTAGTTAGTAAGATGGTATATACAGCATGCCTGTGGGACAAATTGAGCAAGAAGGGTTGGAAAGGAAAAACAAAGAATTCACATTGGTGATAGATGCTAACTCCACATGGCCTTGTGTTACATTGAGAAAGCCCTGTGCAAAGAGCATGGATGGAAGAAGGAGCATATACATTTGATTGAGTAGAACTAAGTTGACTTGAGTTAATATAAAGTTTCACTAAGGAAACCTTTGTGTTTGGTACATTATGGATTAGTAAAGAAGTGGCTGATGAGTTGTGTCTTTGATCATCATTGTGATAGAACTTCACACTTATGGTACAAGTTTCCAGTTGGTACCAACAGAAAAGAAATGGTAAATGCTATATGATATTTCACTAGACTGTTTTATTTTATGGTACGTATTCAAGGAAGACAAAAATGTGATTTTTGATATCTGTATAAATAGCTAAGTAGTTATTATAAAGAACATTACCTGTCCTCTATTTTATATACTTATACACTCTGTCTTATGTAGGTGCACCAAGGAGTACCTACAATCTGCATTTTAGCCAAACTCTGAAGTCCCTTGGAGTATTATTGACTATAGGGTTCATCTTCAACACTCTAAATCTAATGGTATTCTGTTCATCCACTGTTGGTGACCTCTTGATCTCTACTTTCTCACTCTCTTTACTCTCTGCCCCTGACAACTCACATTTTACTCTTTGTGAGTGTTCAGCATTTTAAGATTACATACATGGGGATATTACCCAGTATTTTTGTTGTAGCTCTGTCTTATTCCCAAACGGAGAACATCTTCCATGTTCAACTATATTGTATCAAATATTTTGCTGAGTGCCAATGAGATTCTTGTTATCATATGTAGCACAGTTTCTTTACCTGATCAACCATTGAAAGTTCTTAGGTTATATTATTATTTGGCTAATGTGTATAATGCTGCAAACATCAAGAGAGAAATGCAGATGTTTTATAAGGCAAAAATTTTGATTTTGTATTAGGGGTTATAACCATGTATACAAAGGGATTGCTGAATCTCTATGGTATTTACATTGTTAATTTCATTGAGACCTCTATATTGATTTGTATAATAGTTGCACCAACATACATTCTCAACAACAAAGAACAAGAGTCCCATGTTCTTTCTTGGGCAATATCTCACTATGTTTCAGTTTATATAATCCTAAGATTTAGCAAGATTAAGGTACTTTTTCTATATATGTTAGCCATTTTTACATTTTCTTTGAAGAAATTTTTATATAAGTAACCTGATTATAGTTCTGTCTTAATTGGGTTATTTACTTTTCCTCTGTTGTGTGAGATCATCCAATATTTGGGTTAAAAATATTTTCTTCCATTCAATCAACTACTGGTTTTTACTTTGTTATTATTTTTCTGTACAAAAGTTGTATTACTTCAATATAGATTCATAGACTTATTACTCTGTAGCCTGAGCTATTGGACAGTGTCTTAGTGAGGGATTTTTTTGCTGTGAAGAGACACCATGACTATAGAAACTCTTATAAGAATAATATTTAATTGTGGTAGCTCACCTTCAGTTTCAGAGGTCAGTTTATTATCACCATAGCAGGAAGCATGGTAGTGTACAGCCAGACATGGTGCTGCAGAAGTAACTGAGAGTCCTACATCTTGCAGGCTGAGGGAAGCTGACTGAAACACTGAATGGTATCCTGAGCATACAAAAACTCAAAGCCCACCCCCTCACCCTCACAGTGATATGCTTCCTCTAACAAAGCCATACCCATTATAACCAAGCCAAACCACCTTATAGTGCCACTTTCTATGAGACTACAAGGATCAGACTACCCTATATTCAGATTACCACCAATAGTTTTTTTTAAGTAGGACAAACCAATATATTTTTATTATTATCACTTATTTGTTTTCACCTTTTTTTCAAAAATATTTTTGCTCTTATGACTCATGTTTCAGTCATTTAAATGTCTTCATTGATTTTTTTCTGTTAATTCATGCATGTAGAGACTGTTTCTGTAACTCAAGCTAAAAGTAGCATTGTTGTTCTGTACATAGTAGAATTACCAATGATTAGCAAAGTTGGAAATGGAAGAAATATCATTTTTCATTTATTCAATACTTGTTTATATTCTTTAATTAATAACTTTATTTATCCAAACATTCTCTCACACATTTATGCTAATATTCAAACACATTTATTAAGTTCTTATATGCCAGCTGTATTGTAATCATTAGTGGAGACACCAAAGTTATCAGAAAGAATGATGTTTTTCTTTCTTAACTTGACCACTTAAGCAACTGTAACTCACTATATGATAAGATTTAGAAAAGAATAATATAAGGCAAGTTGGAAGCATACAAGAAGGGGTACTATTCTATATTGTTATTCTCAGCAAAGATAATAGTTCTACCATTGATCTCCTATGTGATATTAAGCTGACTAACCAAGCCTTATGTGTATCATTTCCTTCTACATGTGGATTCCTCTATAAAGGGTTTCTTGAACAGTAGATGGGTATATCTGGTAACTGTCTGCTAATCAACTACTCAATGCATGTTAATAATTACTCCTGTTAAATTTACTTTATGATTGTCATAATTATGCTGGATCATGAAAATAATTGAAAGTTTCTGACATAACTAGGAAATACAATATAAAATCACTCCATAAAGATCAAACAAAAGTTCTAATGATGAGCACAATGGGTAAACAGTATGTCAGAGAAAGTGTCTTCTATGATGTCTGTTCAAAATCACCCCTTACTGAGAAGCAAGTTTTGTCAGTTTTCAAGGGTTCATTGCTTTCTCAGCCCTTACCTATTTTTCATTTCATGTAGCATATGTACAATGATTTTTTTTTTCCAGGAGGCACCCTATTTCTCTAATCAAACAGTGTCAATACAAGACATGTTTAATCATGTTCCCAGCCTGGGGAAACAGAGTTTCTGGTTTGAGGCTGAGGTTAAAATAAACTCTCATTTTGTAGAAACAGAAATAGCAAACATCATTCTGTGCATTACTTTTAATGTGACTACTGTCAACTCAAGCAGCAAACATCTCCAAATTGCATGGAGATGGTTTTCTCCATCTACATTTTAACTTATTATTTTTCCTTTGAACCAGCATTTTATCACATTTACAAAGAACTCACCAACTCCCTCAAATTTTCAGTAAAAATGGATTATAATCCTAGTTCACTCTTTACCATCACATTGACTAATTAAAAAAAATGTTCCACACATATTACAATGAGTTATGTGTCTTTTATACATTTTTAGATGTCAACCTTATGATATCATCTGGTGTACTGAATTATATGAGGTTATGCTCCACTATTAAAAGTCATTTATTTTGATTTCCATAATAAAATATTTTAATCATTAATTTATATTTATAATTCATAGGGTTACTAGAGTTAAAAAATATATCTTTAATAAAAGATGACCTGTGAGAAAAAAACATACATCTCTTTTCTTTTCTCTAAAGTACATTACACAGTAACACCATTTTAAAATAAAACATTTTTCAATATGGCAAAGTAATTTATAAATAGGTATAAAAGAAAATCCTAAATGGAATAGATAGTATTTCCCAAGTAAGTTGGGATCATAGGTGTTGTGAGGCAAGGGGGTGGAAAGGGAATATGAGGTAATGGAATGGCTAAGTTGGGGGAGGGACGTAAAGGGAGAACAACAAAAAGATATTTTGATAGAGGGAGTATTGTGTGGTTGGAGAGAATCCTGGTTCTAGAAAAATACCCAAGAAGCCACAAAAATGACGCCAGCTAAGACTCAAAGCAATAGTGGATAGAATTCCTGAACTGCCTTTCCATTATAATCAAATTAATGACCACCCTGATTGTCATTATGGAACCTTCATCCAGCAATTGTTGGAAGCAAATGCAGAGATCCACAGCTGGGCACTGGATCAAGCTCCCTGTCTAGGCAAAGAGAGGGAAGAGAGATTATGTGAGCAGAGGGGTTAAGATCATGATGGGGAAGCCCACAGCGAGAGCTGATTGAAGTTATTGCAAGCTCACTGAATATAGACCGATATCTGGGGAGCATGCATGAAAGTGAACTAGGCCTTCTGAATATGAATGACAGTTTGGGTGGTGTGGGCAGTTTTTGAGTCCTCTGGCAGTGGGGCCAGTATTTATTTATGGTACATGAACTGGCTTCTTGAAGCCAATTCCCTATAGAGGGAAACCTTGCTTGGCCTTGATACTAGAGGGAGGGGATTGGTCCTGCCTCAATTGAATATGCTAAATGGTACTGACTCACTCTGGGAATCCTTTTCTGAGAGTGAATTGAGAGGAGGTTGGGGGGGGGACTAGGGAATGACTGGGAGAAAGGGAGTGAGGGGAAACAGTGGTGGATATGTTAAAAAGAAAATCTTTTAAATAAAAAAGTTAAAGTTAAAAAATGAAGTTGGAAATTAGAGAGATCATATCAGCCAACCTACAGAGACTATACAAGGCTAATACATTCCATTAAGAAAAGAGGAAATATGATCATTTGAGGGGACAGGTGAGAGATGAGAAAAGGGAAATTGAAGTGAAGAGAGACAGAGGGGGGGAGAGAGAGAGAGAGAGAGAGAGAGAGAGAGAGAGAGAGAGAGAGAGAGAGAGAGAGAGAGAGAGACTGGGAAATAATTACTCCACTGGCACATCTCTAAGATGGAGATAATGTTCATTTTCAATGTGAATCTGACCGAAGCTAAACAGCATAGTTCATTCCCAGAGTCATCAACATTAGGAAAATTCCAAGTTGATTACAGGGAAATTCCCTGAGTCATTCTTGGTGTTACTAGGTAATTAAACATTTTCTGTAGATGAAAATGAACAAAATTATGTTTGCATTACACTTCCAAATAAACATACAATATGATTATACAAGTCTAGGAAATGATTCACAAGCTGTATCTATTAAGCCACAAATTTCAGTTTTAAAATACTTTCTCTTTGACTAGATTTTGTTGAAGCCAGACTTAAATCCCCATATGGCCATATGAACAATTTAGTGGAAACTATCAACTAGAGAGAAATACAAAGCAAAATAAATACAGTTACCTGCTCAAATCTTATCATATTCTATTTATATCACAGTAATTTGGTGGTTCATTCTTTTGGACTAGGCCCATAGTACTAATGCCTGTGGAGCCAGGCCTGCTCAGACAGTCCACCATCAAAGAGACAACAGACAGTAGCTTACTGTCCTCCTTCAGCTCTGTGGCTTCCTGCAGTTTTCAATTATATTGATATCAGTTTATCATAGACACTCAAATAAAAACTCTTATTTAAATTACTCACACATACAAAAGCTCTTGAACATATACCATTATGTAGGCTTTATATAAAGTAACCTGTAGGTTTCCTGTGAGTGTGATTGTTCCAGTCTGTGTGCATAAGTGCATGTATAAAATTATAGATGCATATATATGTATATATATATATGTATATATATATATATGGACATCAATAGTAGGTCTTCAATGTCTTTCCTCAGGTACTGTCTACTTTGTTGTTTGAAACAAGGAATCTCATTAGCCAAGAGGTTGCCTCAACAGCTAGGCTGGCTGACCAGAGAAGTGTGGGGCAGGGGAGTATCTTCTCCTGTTTCTACCTTCAGTCACACTGAGATTGCAAGTGTCCACCACCTCACTTTGCTTCCTAAATGGGTTCTATGAATTAGGCTCTGACCTTCATACCTGTACAGCAACTATCTGTAGTTTTTAATAACTGAGCTATCTCCTCAGCCCTGTATTTTTTAAGTCCAAATTCTCAAACCTAAATAAATCTATAAATAATATCTCAGTTATTCTGTTTACAATAAAGAAAATAATCCTTTGAGGGACTGAATAATATGTCAAAATCTATGTACTTAAAAAGTTGAAGTTCAGGTATCAACTTATGATCCTACACTTATGCTATGCCTCTCACCTCCTTTGTTGCCAATTCATTCTACTCTTTCAGTATGTTTTTGCTCTTGTTTGTTTGGTTCTGTTTGTTTTGGTTTAGTTTGAGTTTTTAGGACAGGGTTTCTTTGTGTATCTTGACTATTCTGGAACTTAGATCCACCTGTGTCTGCTGTCCAAGAGCTAGGATTAAAAGCTTGGTCCATCACAGTCCTCAATCAGGATATATTTGGTATTTTTTCCTTCCTTTTTAAAAATATTTATTCTTCTCCCATATATTACAACCCAACCACAGCCTCTCTTCCTACATTCTTTCTAGTTGCCCCTCTCAAGCCCCAGATCTACTGCTCCCCCATTTCCCTTCAAACAGGGCATAACAATATGCAAGAAGTCTAGGCACAAATCTTGACATCAAGATTGAATGAAGCAACTCAATAACAAGAAAGGGTACCAAGAGTAGACCAAAGCAACAGATACACCTTCCACTCTACTGTTAGGAGTCCCCTTTTCTTTTTTTTCCTTTTTTTTAAAAAGCTAAACAACCACAAAATATATGCAGAGGATGGGGCACAGACCAATTCAGGCTCCTGACTCTGTGAGTCCTGGTTAGTTGAGTCTGTGGACTCTGTTCTCCTGGTGTTCTAACCCCTCTGATTCCTATAGTCTCTTTCCCAGTTTATTACTCAGGGTTCAGTAAACTCCACCTAATGTCTGCATCTGCTCCCATAAGCTGCTGAATAGAGATCATAAGGAATCATTTCATTGATCTCTCATCCCCTTTTCACTCTTCTTCCTTCCTTCTTTCTTTCCTTCCTTCCTTTCTTTTTTTTTGGGGGGGTATAGTTATGTTTGGTTTGGTTCTACCCTAGGTCTCTGCCATGCAGCTTCTGGTTCCTGCTTCAGGCTGTCATGCCAGAGCATGTTCTCCCTCTAGTAGAGTGAGACACAAGTTAGACTAGTCATTGCATGGCCACTCCCATGAGCTCAGAGCCACCATTGCTCCAGTACATATTGCAGACACAAATGGTCAAAGGTTTTGTGGCCAGCGATCACGATTTTTTACCCTTTCCACAACTTCTCATAAATGCCTCCTTGTTAATATGTCTATGGCAAAAACCAAACCAAACAAAAAGCAAAAAAGCAGATATCCATTAATAAACACAATCCAAATTTTGTAAACAAAGATTTAAATCTACAGTTTGGATTTATTTTAGGTGGCAAAAACCCACTTCCCCATCCCCTAACCCCCACCCTGTGCCCCTATCTAGCCATGCAATTCATACTGTAGCCAATGAAACAATTTTCCTCCCCTTTGGAGCCTGATGTGTATGCAAAAGCTGGGAAGTGGTGAATATTTGCAGAAGCCTGAGGCACTCTTGCCAGCAGGGTGGTAGGGGTGAGGCTGGAAAGAGGGTGTGGCAAGGCTACAAAGGATCAGGATGTCAGACCAAGAGTTT
Source organism: Sigmodon hispidus (assembly GCA_004025045.1). Taxonomy (NCBI): domain Eukaryota; kingdom Metazoa; phylum Chordata; class Mammalia; order Rodentia; family Cricetidae; genus Sigmodon; species Sigmodon hispidus. The sequence goes on from PVIH01005418.1 coordinate 33,458, forward strand.
TATTTCCATCTGAGAACTGGAGGAGAAGATAAGGATTACCAAGAGACGTGTGTGCTTATGGGAGAATAGTTCTTATTCTCACAATGTTTTAATGACAATCTCTATAAAGAAACAAGCTATCTTTGGCTTTATTTTTGATTTTTTTAACATCAGCAACAATAACAAAATTAGAACTTGTTGAAAAATCAGGCCTTTCCCTTCAGATGGCTAATATGGATTGTGAGACAGTTTGTAACAGGGATCATTTGATTCCTTGGGATTTTAAGGAATATCAAATTGCAGAAAAAAATGTCAAAAGAATCTTTTTAAATTTTTAATTAAAATATAATTACTCATTTCTCCCCTCCTCTCTTCCCTCCCACCTATTTCATGTACAGCCTTCCCCTCTCTGCCAAATTTACTGCCTACTCTTCTTTAATCATATCTGTTACATATACCTATAAAAGAATCAAAATGTAAATGTAGCCTATTGACTCTACAGTGCTGCTTGCATGTATAAGTTCTAGGTTGGAGCACTTGGGATTAGATAAGAAACAGTTCAAGAGGCTCATCCTCAGCAAAGACTTTTTCTCCTGCAAAGACTCTGACTAAAAGACCAAGTGGGCAAAGACATTTGACAAGAAGTTTTATAACCTGAATTCAATCCTTAATATCCACATAATGGATGGAGAGAACAAACTCTGTCAAGTTGTTCTCAGATCTCCACACATGTGCCATGACATTTGTGCATCCCTACAGATAAATAAGCAGATTTAAGTTTTTAAAGAGAAAACAACACAGTGATAGTTAACTCAATAAGTATGGGGTATCCCAAATGACAATGCTAGTTATTCCTTATGCAAAAGTAATTTTGTGTTCATCATTTTCTTACCTTACCTAGAAAACCCCAGGTATAATTGATATATTTTTACACACATTTATGTCTATATTTATACAGATTGTAAAATCAGTTGAAAATACTAAAATATCTCAATTAATAGTCAGAATCACATTTTATATTTTAAGCATCAAAGCAATTTTTTTTCATTTTAGGATGTCTTTTAAAGCATCAAATCATTTCCCTTGGATAATTTAACACAGAATTCACACACCTTGCAGATCAGCATCACTTTTCCTGCATTTCATGCATGTGAGAAAGACGGCAACAGCCCAGAAATGCATGTATTTGGAAGACTGAGAATTCGATGGCATGACATTTTCTAACCAGATAAAAATACACATGCATATGTCTGTATGACTCATTCTACACAACTCAAAATTGCTGGAGAGTGGGTGTAGCTATGAATATTACTGCACAATGTAGTTCTCAAAGCAAAACAAAGCAAATTTGGCAGTTTCCAATTTTCCTTGGGATCTTCAGATTACTTGAAGTTGTGATTAATAAAATATGAACTAAAAGTATGCCAAATTCTGGTGGAACAAATGAGGGAAATTAATAACAGGTAGTTTAAATGAAAACTATTGTGTAGCCGCACACATCCACCTATCTGACCAAATTATAAGAGTCAAGCAATTTCTCACCAAGTGCATTGAAATGGACAGTTGATGTTACGTTTCATTGTATGTCAGATCTAACTTGTGATATCAGAATTGTTCAAATAGTGTTTTTGTCATTTCACATATGCTGTATAAATTATAACAAAATTATTAGTTATGAATGAACAAAGTTCTACAAATATGAAGAAAGCTATAATAGTTGCTTTTAATGGGCTTTGTAATGCCATACCACTTCATAAATGACTTTTAATTATGATAAACTTATTTTTACTATTAATACATTGTAGGTGAGAAAAATGACAAATAATATTGAATATTGGATTAATTAGCAAGTAACAAAACTCAAAGCTCAGCTGAGCCATTGTCTGAGATCAGACACTATGTCACAACTGCTAACTTCTATTTTTTTAATGTAGAAAACCTTCCAAGCATGACTTCATTTGTTCTGTCATTAAGGTCAACAAAGAACAAGTAGGAACTCATTAAACTCCAAAGTTTCTATACAGCAAAAGAAGCATCAATCCAATGAAGACGAAACTCACAGAATGTGAAAAGATTCTTGCCAGCTATTCATCTGACACAGGATTAATATCTAGAATATATAAAGAACTCAAAAAATAAGGAATGAAGAAAGCAAATGGCATAATTAGAAAATGGGTTATGAATTGGAACTCAGAGTTCTCAATAGAAAAAATAAAAATAGCTTCAAAATACCTCAGAAAAAGTTCATCATTCTTAGCAATAGGGAAATGAATATTTCTACCTTTCTGAATGACTAAGATAAACAAAAAAAAAAAAAAAACCGTAACAACCAATTATACAGAGGATTTGAGAGAATGGGAAGCCTGTTCACTGTTAGTGGGAATGCAAACATGTAACTTCTCTGAAAATTAGCATGAAAAATTCCCAAAAGGCTAAAAATAAATATACCATGTGACTTAGCTGTATCCCCTGGCATATCCCCCAAAAGATTAAGCATCCTATTCCACAGATACTTGCCCATTAATGTTTATAGGCACTAAATTTAGAATAGTAAAAATATGGAAACAACCTATATGTCTTTCAATAAAAGAATGGCTAGTGAGAATGTAGTACATACATACAGAATTCCTATTCAGCTGTAAAAAGATGTTTCAGGTAAATGGATAGAACTAGAAAAGATGTCTCAAGGAAACTCCAGTTCCACAAACTCTAAAAAGACAGCCCAAATATCCAGAAGTGAGCTCAGCCTGGACTATAGAAAGATTTCTAGTGGTTACATATAAGCCAGAATCCTTCGGAGACTTGTGAAGCCTGTTTCCCATTTACCAAGGGAGTCATGTCTCTATCCTCCAGCAATTAAAATACACCTGTGCTGCTTATCTGTATCAGTCAACTCATGCTAGTCTCCAGGCTCCCTCAGTCCCTACTCATTGGCACTTTTTATACATTTCAAAGTCAGTCTCCTAGCCCTTCCCTCCCCTCAGCTACTCACCCTATTCTGAACCCAGCTAGTCTTACTGGGCTCCGGCCTCTACTGGTCTAACTATGCTTTCTCTATTCTTTACTATCTTCCTCTCCAGTGCACAGAAAGTGCCAGCTATCTATTCTTTATCTCTCTGTTCTGAATTTCTAAAGATGCCTTTGAACATTCTCTATCTCATATCTATTGGCAGAAATCTTCATATCATATAAGTATCAATGTTTACTAAAAGGTTACAGAAACACTCACTGGCACAAACTGGACCTTAAGACAATTCTTGGAGAGTGAATTATCCCATGACAGAGAATTAGATTCGCTCACCAGGAAAGCAGGAAACAAATAGGAAGGGGAATCTGAGTTCCCGAGATCTCAAAGGATTCTGGCCAGGCCCTATTAGGGTCCAGATATTCAGAGGCTACTAAAGCTCTCTTAGGTAGCACCTGAATCTCACTACATCTCCTCCTTTGTCTAACTAAGAAGGTTCTAAACTAAGTATAAGACTATATATTATAGAAAGCATAATAAGGTAATTCCTGGGAGAGGGAAAGGCACTAACATAAGCAAGGTCATACTACAACTAACAAACAACAAATACAAGGTGTATCTTAAATGTCTAGAATATTGGTAAGAGGCCATGTACAGGGATTACTTCAAGGCTGTTTATTTTGAATAATAAGAATCCAATCCCAATGCTCCTTGCTGAGATATGAGATGATAGTAACCTTAACTATCTCGTCTTCAACACCATCAAGACCTGGGAGGGAAAATATATTCCCTGAAGATTGGAAGCACAAGAGAGTAGCTTCCAAGATTTAGGAGATGACAGTGACAGTCAGCTACCTGGACAGTCACCCACAGTTTCTCTGAAAAGTTGGAACATCCACCTTTGTGGCTACAGGCCTAGGCTATCTGACAGAGCTCTTCAGAGGCAGGGCAGTTTTGGAGAAACTGTCTTATCCTGTCCCAGCAGACTTTGAATTCTTGATCCTCCTTCCTCTGACTCCTTCAGCAAATCCTACTGGTGTGTGCCACCACCCAGGAAGCTACATGAAACAAAGCAGGTAAGCCATGAGCCATGTACCAGAACAGACTAATGGAACTGGGCTGATTTAAGATAAAAGAGCTCAACTAGCAATATGTCTGAGGCATAGGCCAAACAGCATGAATTAATATAAGCATCTTGTATGTTTCTTTGGGACTTTGGGATTGCAGGTCTAGATAAACAGCGGTGGGCAGGTCTGGAGTGTGGGTTAGTCTGGATCAGAAACCTCTTTCTACAATTCACCTCTGTAATTCCTCCAAATTTCTACCTCCTTTCCCCACTTACCCAATTTTTTGGTCCTTTTAAAGAAAAAAACACAAAAGAATTTGTGTTTCACATATATTCTTGTATATGTTGCTTCACAATGAAATGTAATCAACTACACAGCACTGTCTCAGGTAGGCTGAGATTGTGGGTCCATGAATCATTACTAAAAGTCAGATCAATGACAAAAGACAGACCCAGAAGGAAATGGATTCCCATAGCACAAATGTGTGTGAAAGCTTGTGTAAGTCATATATTTATATGTAGTTTACACATTAATATTCTTATTGTATATACTTCCTAATTTGCATAGATCAACTTTATATTTCATACAATGAATACTGATTGGTGTTCTTTATTATTTATAATAAAAGTTTACAAAAGTAGTAATGGAAAAATAACAGAAATTGCATAGTAGGCTTGTTGGATAGTTTTTCAAATGCTCTCATGTTTAGTTATAAAATCCCAGGACATGATATTTTTTTCCAGATATTTTCTTAAAATATTTTTAAAAGCTAAGATTGCTTGAAAGAATAAAGCAGTTAGTCCACTTAGACTGATATGGAAGATCCCTACTTCATGAGATTATGATTGTGTGAAGTAGACAAAACATGCTCCTCTACTTAGAAACAAAGCCTCTGTGATTCATTTCATCACTTGTGAATCAAGGCAGTTACTGCAACATTGCTGCAGCGACTGTCTATGAACTTGGCATTGTGATCCAAGAAGGTATTTCTTGTTGCTCTGTCATTGCATTGACTTGAGCAAAAGAAGTTTCAATCAGCAGACATTCTCTTTGTACACACTGAACAGAACAAAAATCAAGCAAACAAGCATTTCATCCTTTCCTCCCTGATACTGTCTGTGGCCTTCCAACCTGTCCTTTACAGATAATTTCACAGATCCATTGATGATATTTGCCTTTGACCTGAGAACTCTTCCATTTTGGTCACCTCACTAGTTTCATATATTCCTCCCTATCTAAATAATGTTCATGATTTTCATCTTCTTATTATCAGAATTTATTTCTTCACATGTCCTTCTCCTTTTCTCAAACATTAGCTATTCCCAGATGGCAAATATAAGCCTTTTAAGAGTAAGTGATGTATTAAACATATTTGTTTTCTCATGCATCTGGAGATTATTTCCTCTTTCAAAAAGCATTATTATTGTGAAATTAAGCAAAACTATCACAACTTCTTGTTTTTTGGAACTATAAAAAGTTACTTCTTCATATGATATTCAGGTATTTTCTCTAAAAATGTAAAAATCAAGTGAGTTATAATAGTAAAGACTAAAGAATGAGGAAATTTCTGAGGGGTAATTGAACATGGCCTAGAAAATTATCAGTATGAATTATTTCTTCATATTTTATAGCTTTGGTAAATGCTGAACTAGACAAGAGACTGGTTAGTTCTACTGGATAATCTTCTGAAACTCCTTAAATAATTGAGAAAATAGTCTCTAGTGCTAAACTTGTTACTTGCTAAATTGATATATTGTCAAACTGCCATCCAAATGCTTACTGATGATTGATACTAATCCAACTTAGACATGAATGCACATTCTTTTGCTCCAAATAGAAAACTAAAAACATGTCAAAGCAAGGGTACCACCAAAGCTCAACTTGGTGAACCATTGAGTTTGTAGAGGTCACTTAAAATAGTATGGGTGAAAGTTACTTAAAGAAAGAGTTTAGTGACTCAAAGATCTCTGCTTCACCTGAAAAAGGTATAACACTAGAGATCACTACATAACTTGCCTGTAGCTTAATGTGTCAGAGAGTATCTTACAAAGCAACTCCTGTCTCCTCTAGAAAGCTAGGTTGGTCTTTGGTTTTTCAGTCAATATATCTAGTACCTATAACAGGCATCTTGGCTTCTCTGTCTCTTCTAGGCTGTTTTTCTATCCAAACCTCTTCTGGGCTACTCAGCTTGCCGAAGAGCAATTTTTCTTGTGTCTCATGGTTTGTATGAATGTGGGATGAGAGAGGCCTAGTATACCTAGATAGTTTCAGGGACTTCCTGAACCTTAGCAGTGATTTACTTCCTAGACCTTAAAGAGCTTCCCAGAAAGATAGAATGTAACCTCTCTCCTTTGATCATCCTGAGGCTTAAGGAACTTACCTCCTTTATAGAATGTTATATCTCAGAGTAAACTGATACATAACACATATTTCTGCAGTCACAAAACAGAGCATATCTCAGTACTCATCATGAAAACTTCTTTTTGCAGCATGCAGAAGTTAACACAGAGATTCACAACTTGCCCAAGTGTAGAGAATAGGGATCTATGAGAATGTTCAAGGTTAAACGTGATGTTTATACCATTATCCTCCCTCAAATATAAAAACAAACAAAGAAACAAATAACATTGAAGAAAGAGTGAAGAAGCAGAGGTCACAAAGCACTACTGCTAAACTATCTTTATAGGAATGACAAGACTTGTGATCTTATGAACTCACTGTGCCTATGGTTGCCTACACAGAATCAAATTGGTCAGCAAGCCAGCATAAATAGGGGCAGGGCTCATGGAAGCCTTCTTCTTATTTAAAAGCTGCTTACTACTGAGAACTGCTGAAATAGAAGTGTCTGTTTTATTCAGTAATGTGGTACAAGGTAGATTGACTATGCTTCATTGGATAGATTCAATCCAAGCACATTTTAATACTACTTTTGAACTCAGTATTTATTGTTTATTTATTTATTTGTATGTCTGTTTGTTTGAAAAAAGGACATGAAGTTGGTTGGAAGTTAAGGGGTGCGTATAACTAAAATACTTGCATATAAATATGAAATTCTGAAAAAAATAATTTTTAAATTTTATTTTAAAATTAGAATTAAACTTTTAAAATAAAAAGGAAAAGTTAAGGCCAGGCTGTTGTAGCACATTCCTTTAATCCCAACACTTGGGAAGTAGAGGCAGGCAGATCTCTGAGTTCGAGGGCGGCTGAGTTAACAGAGTGAGTTTCAGGACAGTCAGGGTTACATATAAAAACCCTATCTTGAAAATGTCTAAATAAATAAATAAATGTTAATCACTTGATATATACAGTAAACTATATCAAATACATTATACATGGTTCATATAGAAGGGTTCATTTGGAAAATTACTATATATATATGTATGCATATATACATATAAATTCATAACATAAATTTAAAAAAATTCTAAAGGTTTAAGTCATATCTAATTATTTACAGTCAAAGAAGCAAGAGCTAATGATTAGAATGTGTTTAGGCACTGAGTTAAGATTTATTACCTAAAAAGAATGCATTATCTATAAGATACTAATAAAAGGTTGTCTTATATGTGAACAAAGATATTTGTAAAGCCTACTCCCTATGATCTACATTCTGATTACGTTTATTATTTTAAATGCAACAAACATAAGATTCTACTGTAATTAAAATAATGAAAGGACGTGTTTTCTGCAAAATAGTACCACATGTGCTGGCACAACAGCAGAATATTTTCTCAGAACACTTCCTATCACGTCTCTTTTTTTGTATCCTTTTAGCACAAAGTGTGTACAGCACATGAATCTTACATACTTTAAAAGTGTTGACTAGGGAGCTGCATAATGGTATATCAGCTAATAGCAGTCACTGCTCTTATAGAGGACCTGCATGTGATAGACATACAAATTTGTAAGGAAAATGTTACACACAAAATTTTGTGAAAATAATTAGTCTTATCAAAAGTAGTTGAATATGACAGCTTAGATGTCATCTTCTTGAGTGTATGGAATTTAATCTCCATCAATTATTATATCTTGGATAGTAACCTTTAATATACTTAATTTTTAACTACTTTGTTCAAACCTAAATATAGAATTTATGTTGTATACATGATAAATGCATGTTTTATTCATTCCCTTGTAAATTATTATTAATTAGTAGTGATAATGTTCAGTAATATGGTATATTTGAAGTTTGTTTCAGAGGACAGAGCTTATGTCTTACATCATGGAGACAACTAATAACCATACAGAGATGACAGATTGTTAATAAGCTGAATCACAGTAATGGACACCCATAGAAAAACATTGTTTTATACATTAAACATAATTTTTAGGACTGAGGAGCTGAATCAGTTGTGCTTGCATTGTGAGGTTTGGGATTTTATTCTCAGTATCAATATGTAAAAGCCATATGCTAAGGGTTGAATCCACAGTGCCAGTGCTAAGTAAGCAGATACATGAGGATCACTGGTTTTTACTGCATATCCAGTCTAAACAAATAAAGTACTCTAGATTCTGTGAGAGACCCTGTCTCAAAAAATAAAGTAGAGAGTTATTGAGGTAGACACGTCATTGGCCTCCACAAGAAAGCACACACAGTACACAGTCATGTACACACACACACACACACACACATACACACATACAGAATTCATACCATTTCCATCCTAATAATATTTTTATATGGCTTCACATAGAGAAAAAGAACTCCCCTCAGTGTGCATCTCAAGTTTTTATTTAAGTCTTGTAGAAATCACCAGAAATTACATTTTTTTAAGTGTAAGAAAGCATTAAGAGTCTCCGGCAATACTGTTCCTGTCAGTTGTTGAATGGCCAAGCTGACACTGCTGCTGCTGCTCACTTGAAGTGGATCCAAGGACAATGGTATGCTGATTCAATATAGCATCCAAGGAGGTACTTTACATATATAGGAAGTAGGTTATGACGCATTAAAAAATCAAATAAGACAAAGTAACTCATCTGAGAGACAAATGAAATAAAAATCATCAGAGAACAAAAGAATTAAAAAAATAACCATATTCTGCTCTCAAGTTTATATTGTAATCATAAATTTTGGTAATTTTCATAAAGATTTGTATTTTAAAAAAATGATTGCTAGGTAAGAAACTATCAAAAATATAAAAGCATCATAGTCATCAAAGAAGATGAGAAATACTTTTGGAGACAAGAACATTTTGACCTAAATGACCATGGCCTGAGTAATTACGAGGGAAAAAGAAAAGAGATGTATTATTTGAGTAGAGGATGGAATGGCCAAAATCACAAAAGAAAAAAAATGAATAGTCTTAGAGAGGATACAACTACATTCCAAAGCCACATACACTCTACATTAGTTACAGATCTTTTACAAAGTTATTTCTTTGGACAAGTGCTCAACTCACTTTTTAAAAATGATTGGTATTCTCACAGTTATTAATACCACCCCCATGTAAATAATGTTATTCTATCTTGGAAAGAATATGTGCTTTATCTCTTCGTACTTCACCAAGCATATATCAGACAGAATTGCTTCTGTGTTTTATATTTGTTCACTGTGTAAGTTATTTGGTGTTTCTATAAGCAAATATTTCCCCCAACCCACTTCTCTGTTTCTGTTTATAAAGAGGCAGGTCCCATTGGTATCAACAAAGCATGGCATATCAAGTTGCCTTAAGACTAAGTACCTCCTCTGTATTAAACTAGAACAAAGCAATCCAATATGAGCTATAGGTTCCGAAGAGATAGTCAAAGCATTAAGGACATCCCCTGCTCCTATTGTTAAGAGTACCAGAAATAGACCAAGCAATACAACTGTCACATATATATAGAGGGCCAAGATCAAGGTCAGTCTCATGACTTACTTTCTTGTAATGCTTAAGGTTCAAGGTCTCACATCTCATAATGGCATTCTTGCTGCTAGAGTTCCAAGAGCAACAGGCATCACATGTCCAGAAACAAAGAATATACTTATATGATTTTTTATTATTATTATGAACAAAGAAGTCACACTTTTTATCCTTGTATATCCTTATTCAAGGTCCCATCCCCCTCCCACCACATCAGGTCATTCTTTCTTCTCCACAACTCCCCATCCCCTATATGATTCTTATGGATTCTTTCTAGTATCCAATCAAACTACTAGCATTCTGTCATGATGGCTTCATCCTGATAATTTCATCTAACATGTTAGTAATTTTATTCCAGTCATATCACCAAAGTCCTAAGTCTCCATACATTAGACTTAGTTCCTATCCTACTAATACTTACTATAGAATTAAATTCATGCAAGGACCTCCCCCAGAAGACATACTCAAAACTATATCAAACTATAGAATTTATTTAAATTATTTAACTGCTTTGCAAATGGTGAATTTTTTTAGTTCAGGAAACTTACAAACAATGTTGAGAAGAGGCACATCTTCAACAAAGGACTATTATGATTAAAATATGATTTCAACTTGGAACAAAGAAGTATGCAAATGTAAAGAAGAGAAAACAGAATTGTGTTTAGAAAGTAGTGGTCTGCTAATGTAATTGTGGTGTTGGAGATGACAAAAATGAGATTTGAAATTATAGGAAAATGTTTGATGGAGAAACGATAAGAAATGCTGATTGCTTAACTATAAAAAATGATCAAAAGGGAAAGACACAACAGCTGTGTGTTATTAAAAGCTCCATTATTTTTTCTCTTCATTGTCTTGAAAAACAAAAGTAACAAAATTACTTGAAGCAAAAAAAATGTTCTTAGTGTAGATATATTGGTTCTTTAGAGAATAAATAAATTCAAACAAATTAGAATACATTTAGTAAAAAAGTACAGCTATGAAAGTAGAATTATTCACATTACTCATATTTATATAAAGCCATATTATTCAAATAATTATAAACTATTAAAATTTTATATGACCTAATATATAGTTAATTATTTCTACTTTTGAATTGTATGATCTGGAACTCAAAAGGAGATTTTAGTATTAAATTATTATAAAACATAACTTACATAAAATAAATACAATAATCTGAAGTCAATATTTCTAATAATTCATGGGTCATTGAAGAATGTTTTTCCTCTGAAGGGTGTGACACAAAACAATAAAGGAACAAAATGTAGTTAATTTTCTACCAACTGTCAATACCAGCTTCCTGTGGAATGACAGAGTGTGAGAAGTCAGGCAGTAGTAATTTCAATCACCCTGAGATTGATTTATTTTCAATTGCAAGTTCAGCCTGGTGAAAGGTGTTATAATGACAGCTCAAGATCCCAGAAGTAAAGTAGAACATGAAAAGCAGTAATTTAAACTGTTCCAAATGTAGAAGGCTACCTTGACCCCAAGAGAGTGGCTGTGGGCATTCAATTATTGCACTCTTCTCCTGATTACACTAATGCTACTTATCTTGTATCTTGTCTGTAGAGTGAAGGGTCCTTTGTGCAATTTCTATCTATGCCTTTAGCAGATAAAAATAGAATTGCATTGTCTTTTCTTTATGACACTATATTAGGAAACAAGGCATTTGTGTGGACAATGCTGTCAACAACACTTGTAGCACTTAGTCACATCACAGATTGCTCCAATATTATGTTTATTTGTAATTAACAACAATATTATAATTAAATTGGCATAGCTGTTTACTGTCTCTGTGTCTGTGTCAGGAACACCATAGTTATATAATTCACACTAGTACTTTTGTATTTCTTATCAGTAGTATACTGAATATATGTAAAGTCTTACATTTTTAAATACTTTGTTGATTCCTTTAATAAAATACCACTGTGAATCTATTCTATACATCTGAATGATATAATAACAGAACAATAATATATTTCTGTTTCAGAATTGGGGTTTCCAAATCATTTCTTACTAAGTAAGATTCTACAGTAACACTAATATTAATTACAGCTTATTAAACAGGATTTCAATGGCTGAGAAACCTTGAGATATTTTCTTGGAAAGGTTAGTACTTCATATTCAGAAAACAGAATCACTGAAGCTACTATGAGAAGAACATTTATTTATTTATTTATTTATTTATTTATTTAGTAAATGAAAAGGCATTTTTTCACATGTATCCCCCTGCTCACCCATCCTTCCCTATTCCCAATCCCTCCCAGTCTGCCTTCAGCCTCCCCCCACCCCATCCCCTCATCCCTTCCCCCAAAAGGGCAGGAAGTCCCAAGGTGGGTCAGCTCAGCATGGCCCATCTACTCCAGGCAGGTCCGATTTTTTTCATCCCAGTATCAAGGGTGGGTTAGGCACTCCTCTGCAGGGTTGGGCTCCAATATGCCAGCCCATTTACAGGAACACAGTCTAAACCCACCCCATAGAGGCTCTACCTATTGGCCATGCTATTGGAGGGCCTAGCTCTTTGTCCTATGGTACCTCAAAGCTGTTCTTGGTTCAGTGTGCTCTCCAGAGATCCAGGCAGCCATCTCTGTGGGATTCCTCCACTTATTCCCTATTTCTTTGCTCATATAGAATCTTCTTGACAACTCTCCAGTTATAAGGGGAGCTTGGCGTAGTGCTCATCCATGGATCTCTACTCCACCTACAATGGTTCAATGTAGGTTCTGTGATGATACTTAAGGTGATTATTCATATGATTATAGGGAATGTTCTGTTTAGACATCCCCTACATTATTGGTTGTGTACATATCCAGGAACATCTTGTGGGTTCTTGGAGGTTTCCCTAGCACCTGGTCTCTTTCCAACCCCACACTGGTTTCCTTTATCAAGATATCCATCTCTCTTTGTTGCTCCTGTCACTCAACCATTTCCTTCTCTCATGATTTATTCCCACCTCTCATTGGACGCTATCTATTATGGTCCCAATTTGCTAATGAGATCTTCTCTATTTTCTCTTTCTAGGAGAATTTCTGGATATTTCACTTAAGTTCTTTCTGATCCCAAGATGTTCAGGAGTTGTGTTTTGCAGCTTTAATATTGTTTGCTTTGTCTAAAATTTACTTATGTGTGAGTACAAACCATGCATATCTTTCTGGGGTGGTGGTACCTCACTCAGGAAGATATTCTCCAAATCCATTGATTTTCCTGCAAAATTTAGGATGTCATTCTTTTTTTACTGCTGAATGGTACTCCATTATGTACATGTACCACAGTTTGTTAATCCATTCTTCAGTTGAGGGGCATCTAGGTTGTTCCCAGGTTCTTGCTATTACAAATAATGTTTCTAAGAATATAGTTGAGCTAATGCCTCTGTAGTATGTATTTGCATTGTTTGGGTATATACACAATAGTGGTATTGCTGGATCCTTGGGGAGATTGATTCCCTGTTTTCTGAGGAACCACCATACTGCATTCCAGAGTGACTATACGCCAACAATGGAGAAGTGTTCCCCTCATTCTACATCCTCTCCAGCATAGGCTGTCATCTGTGATTTTGATCTTAATCATTCTGACAGGTGTAAGATGGTATCTCAAAGTTGTTTAGATTTGCATTTCTCTGATGGCTAAAGATGTTATGCAGTTTTTAAGTGCCTTCAGCTATTTGTAATTCTTCTGTTGAGAATTCCCTTTTTAGCTCTGAATACCATTTTTTAACTGCATTATTTAGTTTTGGGGGTTCTAGTTTCTTGAGTTCTCTATATATTTTATAGATCAGTGTTCTGTGAGATGTAGGGTTGGTGAAAATATTTCCTATTCTATAAAGTGTCATTTTGTTTTATTGACTGAGTCATTTGCCTTACAGAAGCTTCATAGTTTCATGAAGTCCCATTTATTATTGTTGCTCGTAGTGTCTGTGCCACTGGTGTTACATTTAGGAAGTGGTTACCTGTGCCAATGTATTGGAGGGTATTTCCCACTTTTTATTCTATCAAGTTCAGTGTAGCTGGGTTTATGTTGAGGTCTTTGATCCACTTGTATTTGAGTTTAGTGCAGGGTGATAGTTTTGGATATATTTGCATTCTTTACATACTACCATCCATTTATGCCAACACCTTTTGCTAAAAATACTATAGTTTTCTATTAAATATTTTTGGCCTCTTTGTCAAATATCAGATAATCATAGGTGTGTGGGGTTAGGTCAGGGTCTGTGATTCTATTCCATTGATCCAAAAGTTTGTTTTATTACAGTGGCTCTATAGTATAGCTTGAAGTCAGGATTGGTGTTCTTTCTGAGGTTCTTTTGTTGAGCAAGATTGTTTTGGCAATCCTAGCTTTCCTGTTATTCCATATGAAGAGGAAGCTGAGTATTGTTCTTTCAAGGATTGTAAAAGATTGTATTGGGATTTTGATGAAGATTGAATTGAATCTGTAGTCTGCTTTTGGCAATAATGACATTTTTACTATGTTGATCCTACCTCTCCAGGAGCATGAGAGATCTTTCCATTTTCTGATATCCTCTTCAATTTCTTTCTTCAAAAGTTTTTGACAAACAGATGTGCTAGCTCTTTGGTTAGATTTACGAAGAGATATTTAATGCTGTTTAAAGCTATGATAAATGGTTATGTTTTCCTTATTTCTTTCTCAGCCCTTTCATCCTTAGTATATAGGAGTGTTATTGATTTTTTTTTTAGTTAATCTTGTACCCTGATACATTGTTGAAAGTGTTTATCAGCTGCTCGAGTTCCCTGGTAGAATTTTGGGGGTCAGTTATATATACAATCATATCATCTGCAAATAGAGATAGTTTTACTTATAGTTTTCCAATTTGTATCCCCTTAATCATCTTTTGTTCTCTTATTGTTTTAGCTAAAACTTTGAGAACTATATTGAATAGATAAGGGAAGGGAGACAGCCTCGTCTTGTTCCTGATTTTAGTGGGACTGCTTTGAGTTTTTCTTTATTTAGCTTGATGTTGGTTGTTGGCTTGCTGCATATCGCCTTTATCACATTTAAGTATTTTCCCTGTATCCCTGATCTCTCCAGACTTTTATCAAAAAGGAGTGTTGTATTTTGTCAAATACTTTTTTTGCATCTAAAAAGATGATCATGTGTTTATTTTTCTTTCAGTTTGTTTTTATAATGATGGCATTCACAGATTTTCATATGCTGAACTATCTCTCCAGCTCTGGGATGAAGCCAACTTGATTGTTGTGGATGACTATTTTTATATGTTGTTGGATTCGGTTTGCCAAAATTTTATTGAGTATTTTGCATCAATGTTCATGAAAGAGATTTGTTTGTATTTCTTTCTTTGTTGCATCTTTGAGTGGTTTGTGTATCAGGGTGATTATGGCCTCAAAAAAAAAAAAAGAATTTCAAATGTTCCTTCAGTTTCTAGTTTCTATTGTATGGAACAGTTTGAGGTGTATTGGTTAATACACCTTCTTTGAATGTCTGGTATAAATCTGCAGTGAAACGATTTGGTCCTGTGGTTTTTTCTTTTTCTTTTTCTTTTTTTTTTTAAGACTTCTAATAACAGCTTCAATTTCCTTTGAGGTTATACCTCTGTTTAGGTCATTTGTCTGAACTTGATTTAGTTTTGCTAAGTGGTATCTGTCTAGAAAGCAGTCTATTTCTTTTAGATTTTTGCACTTTAAGCAGAGTATAGATTTTTAAAGTATGCTCTGATACTTCTCTGAATTTGCTGGGTGTCTGTTGTTATTTCCATCTTTTCATTTCAGTCTTAACTGGGTACTCATTCTCTGCCTTTTGGTTAGTTTGGTTAGTTTGACTTTCTCAATGAACCAAATCTTTGATCCATTGATTCTTTGTATTGTTCTATTTGTTTCTATTGTATTGATTTCAGCCCCAAGTTTGATTATTTTCTATTGTCTACTTCTTCTAGGTGAGTTTGCTTCTGATTGTTCTAAAACCTCATATGAGAAATTTATCTAGGTTTTTCATATAGGCATCTAGTGCTATGAATTTTTCTCTTAACACTGCTTTTATTGTGTCCCATGAGTTTGAATATGTTGTGGATTCATTTTCACTGAATTCAAGAAAGTCTTTGATTTCTTTCCTATCTTCTTCCTTGTCCCAGAGGTGATTCAATGTAGAGATGTTAAGTTTCCAAGAACTTGTAGACTTTCTGTGATTTTTGTTGTTGTTGAACTCTTTCAACCATGGTGGTCTGATATGATATAAGGAATTATTCTCAATTTTTGTGGTCAACTTTAGAGTAAGTTCCATGGGGTGATGAGAAATATGTATATTCCTTTGTGTTTGGGTGGAAGCTTCTGTATACATTTCTTAAGTACATTTGGGTCATAACACCTGTTAGACCCCTTATTTGTCTGTTGAGTCTCTGTCTGACTGACCTATCCAAGGATGAAATTAGGATATTGAAGTCTCCCACTATTAGTGTCTGGTGTTTGATATGGGATTTAAGCTTTAGTAGTGTTTCTTTTACATATATAGGTGCCCTTGGTTGGGGGTATAAATATTCAGGACTGACATCTTATTTTAGTAAATTTTTCCTGAGATGAATAAGAAATGTTCATCCTGTTCTCTTTTGATTGATTTTAGTTTGAGGTCTATTTTGTAAGATATTAGGATGACTACACCAGCTTGTTTTTTGGGACCATTTGATTGTAAACTCTATTTCTAAGCCTTTACTCTGAGCCTGTGTCTGTCACTGAAGTGTGTTTCTTGTATGGAGCAGAAGGATATCTTCTGTTTTGTATTCATCATGTTAGCCTGTGTCTTTTTACAGGTGAATTGAGTCCATTAATATTAAGGGATATTAAAGACCACTAATTGTTATTTCCTGTTATTTTTGATGATAGCTTGTATTTTCCTTATTTGGGTTTTTCTTTTGTGGGATTATCAATTACTTGTGGTTTCACTGGTGTATCTGGATTCCTTAGATTGAAGCTTTATCTCTACTGCTTTCTACAGGGTCGGATTTGTGAATAGGCATTGTTTAAATCTGGTTTTGTCATGAAATGTTTACTGCATATATAGTAATTGATAGTTTTGCTAGGTATAGTAGTCTGTGTGGTGATATGTTACATATTTAAATAAAACCTGGAATATCCAGACAAAACACATAGTCAAAACCTAGGCAGACAGCTCATGAATTTCTTGATCCCTGAGTACAAGGACAAGCAGCTAGGTTTCAATGGCAGACACCTTTAATACTAGCACAGGGAAAGTCTGGGAGTGGTGACCTATGCCCCTAATCCCATAACTCCAGAGACAGAACTTACTGTGTTTCTGTGAGTTCAAGGCTGTCTACCAAATAGAGCAGGTCTTGCCTTTAATCCTAACCTGGATGGGATACAGTTGGTGAGAAGGGTATTTAAGACCTTGTAGGAAACCAGCAGAGACAGAAGTGATCAGAAGTGAAGCTAAGGAAGTTGGAAGATAGGTGAGGATTGACTATGGTATTTCCTCTCTCTTATACTTTAGCCTTTCCCCAATATTAGGCTCTGAGTCTCTTTAAATACAATCTAAATTTGTACCATATGTCTGGAATGACACCCATGCTCTTTTAGTGTCTGTATAACTTCTAACCAGGACCTTCTTGCTTTCATTGTTTCTGTTGAATAGTAAGGTGTGATTCTGATAGGTCTGTCTTTGCTGGTAAGTTGACCCATTGCAGCTCTTAGTATTGTTTTATTTGTTCTGTTGGTTTTTCAGCTTGATTATTGTGTGGTGAGCAGACGTTTTGGGGGGTTCAAATCAGTTTGGTGTTCTTTAAGCTTCTTCTATCTGTATAGGAATTTCCTTCTTTTTGTCTCTTTTTTGGCATCTTTATTTTATTATCATGAATAAAGTCACATTTTCTATCCATGTACATCTTTGTTCAAGATCTCTTCTCCTTTCCACCCCCTCCAGTCACACTCTATTCTCCACATCTCCCCATCTCCTTCCCAGCAATGGCAGGAGGTCCCAACATCCCAATGTCCCAATATGGCTTAGTTCAGCATCCACTCCTGGCAGATCCAGTTTCCTCCCCCCCCAACATCAAGACTGAGTCACGTGTTCCTCTTGAGGGAGTGGGATACAAGGTGAAACTCCAAGGTGTATCAGATCACAAGCTGTTCAGTGGTTGTGGTTTGCATCTTGGACATGCTTTGATTATGCTTTTTTGTTTAGAGTCCACTAATGAGTGAGTACATTCTGTGCTTATTTTCTGGGTTTGTGATATCTCACTCGGGGATATTCTCCAAATTCATCCAATTGCCTGCAAATTTTAAGATATAATTTTTTCTTATTGCTGAGCAGTAGTCCATTGTGTAGATGGACAAACAGTTTGATAATCCATTCTTCAGTTGGAAGGCATCTAGGTTGTTTCTATGTTCTTGCTATTACAAATAATGCTGCTATGAACATAGGTGAGCTAATTCCTTTGGGGTGTGAATGTGCATCTTTATGGTATATGACTAAAAGTGGTATTGCTGGATCCTTGAGGAAAGTGATTCCCAGTTTTCTGAGAAACCTCAATAGTGCATTGCAGAGTGGCTGAACAAGTTTACACTTCCACCAACAAGGGAGAAGTGTTCCCCTTGCTCCACTTCCTCTAAAGCATAGGCTCTTATCTGAGTTTTTGATATTAGCCATTCTGACAGGTGTAAGGTGGTATCTGAAAGATATTCTGATTTGCATTTCTCTGATGGCTAAAGATGTTGAGTACTTTTTTATGTACCTTTAAGCATTTGTAATACTTCTACTGAGAATTCCATTTTTAGTTTTGAACCCCATTTTTAAATTAGGTTATCCAGGGTTTTGTACTCTAGTTTCTTGAATTCTCTGTATATTTTAAAGATAAATCCTCTGTCACTTGTAGGGGTATAAAAATATTTTCCCATTCTGTAGGCTGTCATTTTGTCTTATTGACTGTGTCCTTAGCCTTACAGAAGGTTCTCAGATTCAGGAGGTCCCACTTATTGATTGTTGTTCTTAGTGTCTGTGCTACTGGTATTATATTTATGAAGTGGTCACCTGTGCCAATGCATTAGAGGGTATTTCCCACTTTCTTTTCTATCAAGTTTAGTGTAGCTGGGTTTATGTTTAAGTCTTTGATCCACTTGGATTTGAGTTTTGTGCAAGATGATAGGTTTGGTTCTATTTGCATTTTTCTACACACTACCATTAAGTTATGCCATCATCATTTGTTGAAGATACTATCTTTCTTCCATTGAATATTTTTGGCCTCTTTGTCAAAAATCAGGTGTGACTAGGCGTGTGGGTGAATGTCGGGGACTTCAATTCAATTCAGTTGATCCACAACTCTGTTTTCATGTCGGTACCAAGCTGCTTTTATTAGTGTAGCTCTATAGTATAAGTCAGGAATGGTGATGCCTCCTGAGGTTCTTTTGTTGAGCAAAATTATTTTGGCAATCCTAGCTTTCCTGTTATTCCAAATAAAATTGAATCTTGTTATTTCAAGGTTACAAAAAATTGTGGTGGGATTTTGATGGGAATTGTATTGAATCTGTAGACTGCTTTTGATAAGATTGCCATTTTCACAGTGTTGATCCTACCTATCCAGGAACATGGGAGATCTTTCCATTTTCTGATACCTCTTCAACTTCTTTCTTCAGAGATTAAAGTTTTGTCAAACAGATATGTTACTTCTTTGGTTATAGTTTCCCTAAGGTATGTAATGCTATTTGCAGCTATTATAAAAGGTTATGTTTTCCTAATTTATTTTTCAGCCCTTTTATCTTTATTGTATAGGAGGGCTACTGATTTCTTTTAGTTATTCTTGTATCCTGCTACATTGCTGAAGGTGTTTATCAGCTGTAGAAGTTTTCTGGTAGAATTTTGTAGGTCACTTATGTATACAGTCATACCATCTGCAAATAGAGATATTTTGACCTCTTCCTTTCCAATTTGTACCCCTTAATCTCCTTTCATTATCTTATTGCTTTATCTAAAACTTTGAGAACTATATCAAATAGGTAAGGGGAGAGGGGACAGTCTTGTCTAGTTCCTGATTATAGTGGGATTGCTTTGAGTTTTTCTCTCTTTAGTTTGATATTGGCTGTTGGCCTTCTGTCAGTCACCTTTATTATATTTAGATATTTTCCCTGTACTCCTGATCTCTCCAGAACTTTATTATAAAGCAGTGTTGGATTTTGTCAAAGGCTTCTTCAGCATTTACACAGATAATCATGTGGCTTTCTTCCTTCAATTTGTTTATATGATGGATGACATTTACAGTTTTCCCTATGTTGAACCATCCCTGAATTTCTGGCATGAAATCCACTTGATTGTAGTGAATGCCTTTTTTATATATGTTGTTGGAATCTGTTTGCCAGAATTTTGTTGAGAATTTTTACAATAATTTTAATGAGGGAAATTGGTCTGTAATTCTGTTTCTTAGTTGAGTCTTTGAGTGACTTGGGTATTGGGGTTGTTGTGGCCTCTTAAAAAGAGTTTGGCAATTTCCTTCAGTTTCTACTGTATGGAAGAGTTTGAGGAGCATTGGTATTAGCTCTTCTTTGAATGTCTGGTAGAACTCTGCACTGAAACCATCTGGGCTTGTGCTTTTTTATTTTTTTTATTTATTTTATATAAAGGAATTTCAATTTTCTTTTTTGCTTTAGGACTGTTTAGGTCTTTGGTCCGATCATGATTTAATTTTGGTAAATTACCCCTGTCTAAAACCTTTTTCTAGGTTTTCCATTTTTGTGGAGTACAAATTTTCAAAATAAGACCTGATAATTCTCTGGATTTCCAGGAGTCTGTTCTTATGTCCTCTTTTTCATTTCTGATTTTGTTAATCTGGATACTCTCTCTCTGCTTTTTGGTTAGTTTGGATAATGGTTAATCTATTTGTTGACTTTCTCAAAGAATCAACTCTTTGATTCATTGATTCTTTGTATTGTTGTGTTTGTTTCAATTGTGTTTATTTAGGTCAAAATTTGATTATTTCCTACATTCTACTCCTAGGTAAGTTTTCTTGTAGTTATCCTAGGGCTTTCAGCTATGCTGATAGTTATCTTGAGTGGGATTTCTCTAATCTTTTCATGTATGCATCTAGTGTTATGTGTTTTTCTCTTAAGACTTCTTTCATTGTGTCCCATAAGTGGATTCATTTTCATTCAATTCTAGGAAGTCTTTGTTTCTTTCTTAACTTTTACCTTGACACAGAGGTGGTTCAGTTGAATGATGTTTAGTTTCCATGAGTTAGTATGCTTTCTGTGATTTTTTGATGTTATTGAACTCTAACTTTAAACCATGGTGGTCTGATATGGTAAAAGAAGTTATACCCATTGCTTCATGACCTAGTATGTGGTCAATTTTAGAGAAAGTTCTGAGAAATATGTATATTACTTTTTGTTTTGGTGGAAGGTTTTGTTGTAAAAAGGTTTCCCAGGCCCATGAGGGCCTGGAGGTTCAGACCTGGACCTCTGTGGCTTTTGTTCCCCAAAGAAATGAATCAGACACATATATTAACTTCATACTGTTTGGTCCATGTCTCAAGTGCATTGCTAGCTAGCTCTTTCATATTAATTCAACTCATTTCTATTAATCTGTCTACCACAAGGCCCGGCCCATGGCACACCTGGATTCCTTACATGTCTCCTCCTTAGGGGTCAGATGGAGACTGTGTAACTCCACCCTCCTTCTACGGTGCTGTCTCTCCTTTGATTCTCTACCCACTTCTGTGGTGCTGCACTTAGGCCAAAACAGCTCCTTTATTTACAGCATACAGAGAACATTCCACCACAGGGTTTGGTATATATCTACCTAAGTCCATTTGGGTCATAACTTCTGTTAGATCTCTTATTTCTATATTGAGCTTTTGTCTAGTTGATCTATCCAAGGGTGAAAGTGGGATATTAAAGTCTCCCACTGTTACTGTGTCAAGTTTAATATTAGTCTTAAGCTTTAGTAGTATTTCTTTTATATATGTAGGTACCTTTGTGTTAGGGGCATAAATATCTAGGATTGAAAATTTGTCTTGTTGGATTTTCCTGAGATGTATCGATAGTGTACACCCTGGTCTCTCTAAATTTTAGTTTAAAGTCTATTTTGTTAGATATTAGAATGGCTATACCAGCTTGTTTCCTATGACCATTTGATTGGATAGTCTTTTCTCAATCCTATAGTCTGAACCTGTGTCTGTCTTTGAAGTTGAGGTGTGTTTCTTGTATGCAGCAGAAGGACAGTTTCTATTTTTATATCGATCATGCTAGGGTGTATCTTTTCATGGGTAAATTGAGTACATTGATATTAAGGGATATTAATGATCAATGATCAATATTTCCTGTCATTTTGATAGTAACTTGTATGTCCTTTTTTTTGGGTGAGTTCTTGGGCTTATCAATTGTTTGTGGTTGCATAGGTGTTTCTGGTTTCCTTAGATTGGAGATTTCTCTCTAGGATTTTTGTATGGCCAGATTTGTGTTTAGGTAGTTTAAATCTGGTTATGTTATGAAATATCTTGTTTACTCCATCTATGTTGATTGATAGTTTGGCTGGGTACAGTTGTCTAGGTTGTCATCCATGCACTTTTAGTATCTGTATAATATCTGACCAGGACCTTCTTACTTTCATTGTTTTCATTGAATAGTGAGGTGTTATTCTGATGGGTCTGCCTTTATAGATGATATGGTCTTTTTACTTTGCAGCTTTTAGTATTTTTTCTTTGTTCTGTAGATTTAGTGGCTTGATTATTATATGGCTAGCAGAATTTTTATGTGGGTCTAGTCTACCTGGTGTTCTGTAGGCTTCCTGTATCTTTATAGGCATTTCCTTGTTTAGGTTGGGGAAGTTTTCTTCTATGATTTTGTTGAATTATTTTGTATGCCTTTGAGCAGATATTCTTCTCCTCATTCAATTCCAGTTATTCTCAGATTTGGCCTATTCATGGTGTCTCAAATTTCCTGGACATTTTATGTTATGACTTCTTTGGTTTTAGTGTTTTCTTTAACTGATGTATCTATTACCACTATTGAGTCTTCCAACTCAGGGATTCACTCTTCCATTTCATGGATTCTGTTGGTTATGCATGAATCTGTGATTCCAGGTCTTGTTTTTTCAGATTTTATATTTCCAGGTTTGTCTCAGTTTGTGCCTCTTTATTGCTTCCATTTCTGTTTTTAATTCTTGGTAAATTTCTTTCACCTGTTTGTTTTCTTTTTCTTGGTTTTCTTTATTTTCTCTCAGGGATTTATTCATCTCTTCTAATTTTCTGTTTGTATTTTCTTCTATTTTTAAGGAAGATTTTTTTTTTCCTCTTTTAAGGCTTCTGTTAGTTTCTTAAAGCTGTTTTTAAGGTTGTTTCCTTCTGTTCCCTCCTTATTGTTATGTTCAGCTCTTGAAGATATAGAACCACTTGATTCTTCTGGTGGTGTCTTATTGATCTTTGTATTGTTGTATGTATTCCTGCACTGGCATCTGCTCATTGTTTCCTCAAGTCACTCTTGGTTAGCTCTTGGTTGCCTCTTAGTGGTTTGTTGGTTTGAGGGCTCTTAATCAGCTATGTGTTTAGAGTGTCAGCTGTTCTTTTGAGGTCACAGTGCTATGATGCCAGTTGTCACTTCTTGACCTCTTAACTCTCAGCTGTGTGCTCAGGGACTCAGCTGTTCCCCAGCTGCCCTATGCCAGCTGTGAAATGGGCAGACTGTGTTTCATACCAAATCTGTGTGTCCATCTCAGGGCCTGGGCTCAGGTAGCAAAATTCCAATAAATTTAGCTAATTCTAAATCCAGACATAAAACAAAGGGTGTGTTTTTCAATGTTATTTAAATTAAAATTTGGCAAATTCTGTTAAAGTATAAGTACTTTAGTCTTTATGGGTAATATGCTATCCATATAGAGTGTTAAACTATACTGTTCTACACTGAATCAATCAGATAGATGATAGTTAGATAGATGGAAGGATTCTCATCACTTATTCAATAAAACTTTATAGAAATTTTACCAAGATTTCATTTTCATAGAACTGTCACAGATCATAAAATATTATAATTCTGACATACAGTAACCACTTAGTTATTTTAAAGACATTTCTTAGCTGGTAGGCTATGCAGATCAGAATTACCAAAGGTTATATCAAGTTGATCATTAGTTTAGACATACAAAATGCATACATAGCTATATGCATCTCTGTACATACTATATGAGTGAAAACTGTGAAAATGTACAATACACACAAGCTTTAGAAAGTTCTAACATTTATTAACATTTATTTTCTAGTATGATTGTGAAGTTTCTCAAATCTCTCTGGAATTCATTAAGGTTACTGAGCACACTGAAGTGGAATTGTGAACTTCAAGTCTTAGGTTGAGCATATGCAGATGCTACTGCAGGCAGACTATGTCCTGCATCAGAATTTGTCACAGGGTCCTGTTGATTCCACCGTATATTTTGCATGAACAAGAAAGTAATCATATTTCCGTAAAGATGTTTCCAAAGATGAATTTTTCAAATTCTTGATCAAAGATTAAAAACTCATATAACCTATATTTTAAAATACCATCAAGGCCTGAGAATATACCTCAGTAGTAGATGCAGGCCTATCAAGTATGAGGCCAGAGGTTTAATCACTACTACCACAGAAATAGCATCTACAAAATTATTTTTAGAGCAGTACATATTTTTGTTATATAAATGTCCCATTTAATGCATACCAATAATCATTTGGATAGTTTTCAGATGAGTTACTTTTCAATTTTATCTAATATATTCTAATGGAAATAATGATATTTTCATTTGTGTATGACAAATTTTAGAAATGCAGTCTTTGAGATAATGCATTGTTTTAAGTCTCATTGGTATAATTTTCCAAGCTATTCAGCATACAGTTTGTGAGATTTAAGATTATTGCTGGTCACATGTGGTCTATAAATATTTTGTTATCATAAGTCATTTTGAATTTTTTTCTCAATATAATGAATAGGATAATATTCCATTATTCTGGTTTTCATGTTTAGCTAGTAATGGTAAATTCATTTTCATGGTGTTTATTAGACTTTGAATTTTCTAGTTTTTTTTTAAAAAAATAAGTTTGCTCATACATTTGTTTATTATTCTGTTTGGTTATTTTATCATTTTTTGCTGGTTAATAAAATTATTTGTAAGCAAGCATTATTCTGTATGTGATTTGAAAAATAATTTATAGTTTATTTGCTTTTTATTTTATTTAATCTATATTCTTCAAATGTCTGTAAATTTTTAATTATCTTTGTCTTTAACTGTATTCTTTATTATGTGGTTTTACTATCTTTTATGTATACAACATTCTTCTGTATCCTTAAATAGACTCCTCATAATTACAAATATTTTTCTTTATTGTTTCACTTTTTTATTACCTAGGTTTTTTTAATATACCAACCACTGTTTCTACTCCCTCTCCTCTTGCCAGTCATCCTCCAGCTTCCCCACTCTATCCTCCCACCTACCCATCAGAGAGGATAAAAAAAATCCCAGGGTAAGACAATACATTCTGGCTATCCAGTTGAAGTAGAACCAAGCCCATTCCCCCATATTATGGCTGAGCAAGTTATACCTCTATAGGTAATAGGCTCCAAAAAGCCAGTTCATGCAATAGGGAAAAATTCTGGTCCCAATGCCTAAGGCCCTATAAACTGCCCATGACATTCAGAGGGCTTAATTCTGTTCCATGCAAGTTCTTCAGCTGTTAATCCAGAGTCAGTGAGTCCTCAGTAGCTTGGGTCAATTGTCTTTGTGGGTTTCCTCATCATGATCTTTACCCCTTTACTTATATGATCTCTCCTTCTTTTTAGATGGACTGGGAGTTCAACATCTGCCTCCATCAGTTGCTGGATGAAGGTTCTATGATGACAATTAAGGTTATCAATTGGATAACATATTTGTGGTTCTTGGGGAAAGAGGGATAACAACAAAATAGAAAAATCTTGGTAAAGAGAATTATCCTAGGGTTAGGGAGAAACCTGGTTCTAGGGATATTGCCAGGAGCCTGAAAACATTTTTTATGATTTATAACAGGCAGACTCACGACTCCAGAATTCTTTATATCTTTATCAATAGAATTTGCAAATCTTATATTTACATGTCTAGTGTTTACATATATGAATAAATTAATGATTTAAGTGAAGTTATCTGAATAGATTTAACAAAATAACTCTGGTATTTCTAAGAAGGATGCAGGCACAAGTTCAACAAAAGGTATCACCTGATTGTAGCATCTCATGCATCAGTTGGTAAACTGAGGCAAGAAGATTGCTATAAATTTAAGATCAGCCTAGGCTACATAGCTTGTTCCAGACCAGCATGTGTTTACAGAGTGAGACTTATCTCAACAATGGCAAATAAAAGAAAGACCTGTAAATTGAAAAACAGATCACAGAGAACAGAACGTCCAGGAGCTCCTGGGATCATGAAAGCTAAAAGCCATTGTGTTCTAAGGTTTCCAGAAGGAATACAGTTCTCATACCACTTTGAACTTAGATGGACTTACTGTAGCCAATGTCAGACTTCAAGCTTCCAAACTGCAAGACAATAACTTTGTTCCTGCATAAGCCATTACTTTTACAGTAATTTGTTACATCAGCAGAAGGAACCGATGATGTATAGTACATACACGTTTTAAAACTAGATTTTCCTAAAATATGAATAAAAAAAAGTGAAATCAGATACTGCTGGTAGTATATAGGGGAACAAAGGATTTCTCAAAGAGCTGTGAGTAGCTAGTAACAGTGTGATTTGGGTAACAAGGATGATAAAAATTATTTTGAGGTCAATATCTAGAAGGCCAATTGGAAAATTTAACCACTTTAAATTTAATAATATACAATGAAGAAATGGATGTTACTTAAGGGACCTTGGCCCATTAATTTGAGTTCAATTTGTCATTACAGATGCCCGTGCCACAGTGCTCTGTTAAAGGTGACCTACCGTTTCCAATACCTCAGAAATCATTTCCCCTCTTGTCTGATTGCTCAGATACATATAAGAGTCTAGGAATGTCAAGCAATATATAGTGTCAAGACATAACTCTCTTAATGTGCTTTAAAGTCTATTTTAACATCTAATGATATTTTTACATATTGAGAATAATTTTACAATTTGAAGAGGCACCTCCTATCAACTTAGTGTTTGTACATGTCCAACTTTCCATCAGACACTCCTATTCCTTTTTCTACTTCATGCTTTGCCTGAATGTCTATGTCTATTATTTTCTTATTTCATGATCATGAGACATTAATAATTTGAAATAATTTTTCTAATAAAAAATAAATGAAATGTAAAAGAAAGCACTCTAAACAGAGTTAGAGTTAGCCAGAATCTATAATCTAAGTATCTAGTTCAAACATTTCTTTATCATATTTGTATTTGTGTCTGTGTGTGTGTGTGTGTGTTAACAATATATTGTCAATTTAGAGCCTTAATTTTCTCATACAAAACATAGATAGATAATAAGACCTACCATAAGAATATTAACATGATTTCAAATAATGACAATGTGTTTTGACAGTTAAATGCAGTCTGCAATAATTAATTTGGTTATTTATTCCATTTTAATCCAAATAGATTTGTTTAAACTTGCTTATACTTCAGAACACAGTGCTTAGTTCAAAACTTATTTATAAAGTGCTGCAATCAAAATCAGATAAAATTATCTCATCAGATTTATAGAACTGGCTTTCTTTTTTAATTTTTTAAAAAATTTTAAAATTTACTCGAATCTTTTTACTTACTCACAGTAATACTAATTTTTATGCTGCTTGAGCTCTCGTTATGGTTTTTGCACATGGAAAGTTGCGACTGAAACGGTACTTACACAGGCTTATAATGTGAAAATTCAGCAAATTATGTAAAAGGTGTAAAAAGGTCTGGAAGGTAGAAGTGCTACTTTTCCAACTTGAATTATTGCTATTATGCACAAAACTGTAAAAATAGTTTAGCACGGCAAAAGATTGCACTGTACATTTCTCTAATAACCCTTTTGCCTCAGCTATCTGAGGTAAACTGTGTAGATTTAAATCCAATGTCAAGTCCAGTATAGAGTCATCTCATGGAAAATGTGGTATGTGGTGAAACATGGATATAAGTTACAGAAGAAATAAGTAGAAATGTAAAAACACTTTTTTTTTCTACATCTAAGCAATGAAGAGGATTTTTGGCTGCTTCTCCTTAAAACATCAGCAACTTCAAATGACCTGTACAAGCATTTTCCTGGCTGGGTAAAATGTGAAAGCACAGAGAGTTCCAAGCTGGTTTCCCGAACACCAAGCTAATAGTCAACAATAAATTCAGTACAAAGGCAGACGTACAGAGCAACAGATAGGATTTGTGCATAAGAAGGCATTCAGCTTGTAAACTATGAAAGATGTATTTTTTTCTTACAAAGCCATGGAGAAAGCAGAAATTTTCTCAAAAGCTGAGGGATTTGGCAGACATACAATGTGGGGAAAGGGCAGACAGGAAGTTTCTAGGGATAACAAAAGATACCTCTTGACACACACTAATTATTAGTGTCCAGCTATTTTTAGTTATCATTCTCTGAAAGGGCTGATCCTTTCTAGATATTTCTGTTGGCCAGAAGGGAAAAACAGTCTACTATATGAAAACCTCACATTCATACATGTATCGTTTACTAATCTTTTACTGTATTAGTAGAATGTTTTACTGAGTTCATTGTTTTCATTATCACTCATTCATTATTAGTTTGCTTATTCAATAAACATTGGTTGAGAATGAGGATGACATACACCATGTTTGATTTTCTAGAAATATGTCTCTAACCAACATTAAATATGATTATTATTCTAATGATTATGGCAAACTTAACATACTACATAGTATTTACTATAATGCAGAATTTTTCTAAGCATGTGCTTCTCACAAACAAAATTACCAGACAGTAAATACTAACAATAATGCCGAGTTACCGATGAAGTATTGATGCAAAAAGAGTGAATGACTCTCCTAACCCATATACTAATAAGTGTCATAGTTAGTCTGATGCAGGTCTGGATCTTTAGCCACCTAGATAGTGATGTCTCTTGATAATATCTAGCTGGCAAAAATTTGGCTCTGGTACAAGGAGCCATATAGTCATGAAGGGGTGTGGCAAGAGCCATAACAGGACAGCATTCAATGTTCCGGGAAATATATGAGGCCCATACAACTTAGTGTGGGAAAGAGATCCAAGCTGAAATCTAATGTGTCATGTAGAGTTAATTATAAACTGGGCTTGGAGTCACACTGCCCTAAACAGAAGAAACATCCCACCTTAATATGAAATGATTTAAAGCCAAGTTCACTGACACTGTAGACAAGAGAAGAGGACAGTAAACCTGGCAACTGAAGGAAAATTATTCATTCAACTTGGATGTCAGATTGAGGACCTTCCTAACATTCTCTTATAGAGTTTTCTGCTTGTGACCCGACTTCCAAAGCAACCCATGATAAAAGTGCATGGGCTTTGATTGAGATATTAGTTTTCTAGGCACAGAGCTTCTTGGTTGCCAGGGAGACAAACCAAAAATCTTTGGCCCAATCTGTTAGCTTCTGGAGAATTATCTTTTTTCCTCTTAAAGTCAATAGCAAGAAGGTCTTATTTGAAAATAAAAATTTATAAAAAATCATATAAAGCTTTAAATAAAGGAATGAAGTCATAATGCTAAATAGAGAGAGATATTAGAGCAGCATGAACTTATTGGAGGTTTAGGGAGAGTTACTTAGATGGCCCTTCAAGATGTCAGAGAGTGGCTGAGAAAATATAAAGTGATAAAAATGATTTTAAAGGACCCAAGTAAAAGCAGGCCTTTCAAAAGAGAAGTTAATATTCCACAAGGCCACAGAAACATTTGTGGTAAGAATAGAGGTAGGAAAACGGAGGGAGAGATGCAGAACAGCAGACGTCCAGGGAGAAGGGAAGCCAGGGGCTGTAATATCAGGAAAAGGCATCCAGGAAAACCAAATGACAATAAAGACAGAAAAGGCTGAGAGAAGAGAAGGTTGAATATGGACTTAAGATATTTTAAATAGACATCTAAAGTAGCAGAGAAAAAGTAATTAGAAAGCAGAGAAGGTTTCCTTTAGAAAATCGTGTCATATAAACAGAAGTAACAAGTTAATTGGAAGGAATTAATCAAGAGGGTAGAAACTGCTGTGCGAAAGGCAGCTCATAAATTGAACAGAATTACTAAAATTGGAATTACTTTAGGTTTAATATTCCATCCTTTTCTGCTACGTTTTTTATTCATTTGAAAAAATCAAATAAAACCTTCGCATGAAAGAATCATGCAGACAAGGTAGAAAGGTTAGCACAAGAAAAATATACTTAATAATTAGAAAGTAAAAAATGAAAGAAAAGGCATAAGAGCCTGGAGACCATGTGATTCACCAGAGAGATATCACAGGACCCCCATAGTCATCTCCCAGAAAAGGTTTGGGCATGCTTAGCAGAGGCATGACTCACAGGGCAAATGGTATTCCCAAGAGCAAAAAATACATAATTGTGAATTTCAGAAGAGATCTGAAAAAGGCACAAAGAAGAGGTGGGAGAATTATTAATGAGTTTATTCAAAAATACAGCTTTGGTGACAAGCCATAAATAATTTTCTTCCTTTAAATTTAGAGCCAAAATAATGTTTTCTGGATAAGCAGATGAATAAGTGCAGAGGCTGGGTGTCAATGTGATCCTCATGCTAATGTCCAAAGGGTTGGGAAGAAATAAATTAACATGACACAGAGATTGAGACAGACTTCATCTTCTCATGCAATCTTTTGTTTTCATGTGTGTTCTGCAGACTCTCATAAAAAATAAATTTAAAAATCAAAGAGAAGCAAATAAAGATGATTTTTAAAAGAGGGATACCACCATAGGTTAATAAGTCCATGCACCTTGTACAAGACATATGTCTCTGAAATAGCAGACAAGCCAAAAATGAAACTATTTAAAAATTTCTACAGTGCATTCTAGGAAAACTGGAGAAAGGGAGCCCATCTCCTTATTGTAAAAGAAGACAAAGGCAGATCAGATAAGATGGAATATATACAAAGGCGAGCAAGGGGCAATGTTTGACATGCTTGGAAGAGGAAATGGATATAAATTATATTAGTGCAGTGAAAATAAGAGAACAAAAGATGAAAATAAACAAAGAGGATATGAAAGATATTAGGAAACAGCACACATATGATTAAGCATTGCTTGGTGCTGCTCTGTATTTACACCTTACAGTTCCTCACACCTACATTCAGCTTCCTCATGACTGAGAGTCATTTTGAAGTCCTACAAAACAAAAGATGAACAAGAATATAATGGAACATATTCTTCCTGGGATGGTCTGCATTGAAGTTATTCTCTGGATGATAATTTTTACATTTTTCAAATATATTAAAGAAGCATGTGAAAAAATTGAGAAAAATATTGAGGCATTTTGGGAAGTCAGCATCCTAGGAAGTTAAAGGGTTTCATAACTACATAACCATCAGCTAGCTAGCTCAAGTCCAGGCAAGTCACATACCTAATCAGACTGCTCTATTTTAATATGTAAACAAATGATAATGGTTCTGTGTGTGTGACAGAGAGAGCGAGAAATGCTGAACATGTAGTCATTCAAATGTTTTGAGAGATAGTAGTAAAAATGGCATTTAAAAACTCTAAATTCTCAGATTGGGATAGAAAACTGAAAATTCAAAAAGTAATGTGTTTGAAATTGAGGGCTTTCCAAATGTCTCTAGATACTAGACATCATTTGGTGGTGAAACATTTCACTAACAATTAGAGTGTACAACAAACAAACAACGAAAGCCACTTCTACATACACCCTCACCCCTGCCACCTAAGAAACAGAAGAGAAAAATCATGTCTTTGGAGCCTCTTGTCAGTAAAGAGAGGGAGGCAAATGAGCAACCCTGGCAACTGTAGTATTTAAGAGGCACTATTAAGAGAAAAATAGCACAGAGGCCAAATAAATATGATAAATGTTCTCAATGATAGCAGAAAAATAAAATACTATTCATTCATCAGTCAGCTTACTGTATATATACTACACTATGCATCTGAAGGCAAAAAATTAACTAAAAAAATAAATTGTACAAAAAAAATGAATAACATGTGGAAGAGAATTGTAGTGTCTGTTTAGTTTACTAATTTATAATATACTTGTGATAATTATAGAAGGAGAGGAATCTAGATGAAGAAAAGTGACATGCACCGCAGCCTTATATAAAAATAGCTAGTTGAATTTTTCACAAATTTTAATAAAGATTCTTAGATATACAAACTCAGTCTCCAAGAAGGGAGACTCATGTTTCCCTTAAAAATTCCTACTTAGCATTGGCTGTTTTTTCATTTGTTTTTTTTTTAATTCAGAAGAATGGTAGAAATGTACAAGGACTCAACAGAGAAAGCCAGTCATGGTGGGAATGACCTATAATCCAGGGGGATGAGACAAGGGAATTAGGAATTCAGTACCAATATTAGTTACATAGAAAGCTCTAGGTCACCCTTAGTTGTGTGATATCGTGTTTTGAAATAGAATTAAATAAATAAAACAGAATCCCTCTATGGTGAAAAAATAGGGGGGGGCAAAGGAGTGACACAATTATGAGATATGACCTTGTTAAAGTAGGTGTGGCCTTGCTGGAGAAAATGTGTCACTCTGGGGACAGGTTTTGGGGTCTCTTTTACTCACATTTCCCTCAGTAAGGCACACAGTCCACTTGCTGTTGCCTTGTGATCAAGATGTATCCTGTCCCATGCCACTAAGCTCCTGACCATGATGATAATGGATGGACTGAACCTCTTAAGTGTAAATTCCCACTCAGTTAAATGCTTTTTCTTTGCAAGAGTTTCCACGGTCATTGTGTACAGCAATAGAAACTTGAAGACAAGCATCAAGGAGTGTTTCTTCAGAATCCTTGTTCAGGAAGCTAAAGCTAGCTAGCTTAGAGTTACATATATAAATCTTAAACTACGTACCTCAGGTAGATATAAATAATCTTTGGAAAATGTAAATTGTAGAAATTATAATGGACTATTATTTACTTTGGGCTTATGAACCACAAAAGGGCAAGACATTTTCAGATTTAACTATATGCACAGCCAATACTGTACAGTATTTGGCTAAGAGAATGTTTAAAATTTGTGTAACGTAAGTTTTCATATATGCTTTCCTGCTCAATAGGGCCTTGTGACATACAAATATATCTAAACTTATAAATTAGACACATGTATACTAATGAATTAAATTCCAGCATATCCACCTAAAGATATGGGAGACAATGGGATGCTACAGTCATATTTTTCTAACTTTTCTTTAAGAGAACCAGTGCACAGTCATTTTTCTAAAATGAAATTAGAGTGAGCAAGATAGTAAAGCAACATGGAATGAAATAATCAAGTAAAATATCACCTTAGAAATTATGTTCCTTCTACCAACCAACCCATTAACAAACAAACAAACAATTATACCTAAATCAAAAATAAGACAGACATGAACTGTGTCTGAGAAATGATGATGTCAAGATGACATGCAGTATCTTTCTTTACAATGCTACTGTCATTTCACAAGTAGCTGAGTACATTAGAAACAGCACAATATTATCCATTAAAAAAAATAGCCTAACACAAATGTTGCCAAGATACTGAGCTTTTATCATTTCTAAAGATTGTTCTCACAGTTGATTCTTTTTCCTCTGACTATTCCACGTGATGGAGTTTGTTGCTATAGTTAAATCAAATTTTCATTTTCAATGTGGTTACATGCTGCTAAGAAACTGCACAAAAGGCAAGCAGCATTATGTCTTCAGGAGAAATTCCCTGTCAGTGTGGAACCTCAGTTAATTTCCATGGTTATTTTTAAAAGCCTAAATGATACCAAGATTCCTTAGTTTATGGCACATCCAAGTGTTTTCCGAACAGAACACATGTTCATCCATTTGTAATCCTCCTAGGGAACATTTGAGAAACTATCCTTGCCTTAGTAAAGCGGCCCTGAGCTCTTTTTCATGAAACATAAAACGAAATCTTAGTCAAAATTTTAAATGGATTAATTAGTATGTTCTGTCTTCTGTTTCATAATTTATAATTTCTGACCCCTTTTAATTTTTTTTAGGGTTAGGGATGATATAATTACATCATTTTCTTCTTTCTATCTTCCTTTGAAGCCTCCTTACATACCTTTCCTTGCCATTTTTCCCTCAAATTTATGGTCTCTTTTTCAATAATTGCAGTTACATTTGTGTATACCTATATGTATGTACAAATATATTCCTAAATAAAGACTTATGAGAGTGTATAACTGAGTGACGTGTTCTTCCCTGGAGAGGACCATTTCTTCCACACTCAGCACTCCTTACTTGGCAGCAGTTTTCATGTAGGTTGAGGCCTCCTGGGCTTTTCCTTGCCTACCTTTGTACTTTTTAAATTTTGTTATGTTATGTTTGGGGTTTTGTTTAGTTTAGACACAGAGTTCCATACTGCTGAAGTATATGGCACTTGCCGTATACTAAGGAAGTCCTTCACTTCACATTAGAAAATGCCTCCCATTATCTGTGCTGAAATTATGAGATTTCCAGGAGAGTTTCCCCACTACCTCAGGTAACAACTGATTGACCTAGTTTATACTTCATGTTCAATGACTGCCCACCCCAGTTCTTGACCATAAATCTACAAGTTTTCTTGTTCCACTCTAAGTTCTGAATCTCCTACTAAAAAACTATTATTGTAGTCCCTGGACTGTTCTAACAATGTAGGAATAAAATGCATCTTTCTACTCAGAAATAACTGTTGTGAATAATTTATTTTCTTTAACAAAAAAATCCCCCTTTTGCCTTATGCAAAATTTGTTACATGTAATGCTGACTGCATATTGAAATGCTGCCTTGGAGGGTATAATATTCACAGGATCTTCTTTTCATACAGGCTTTGTCTTAGATTTCTGGTTATCTGCTTTCAGCAGAGCCCTAAAAGGAGAACTGAAATGAGTAAGGAATTTACAATGATTATTTGTAAACATAAGTGTGTAAATAATGTATATATAATTAAAATCAACTGTGTTTTCCCTAGACTTCTTGGATTTTTTTTCATCAGTGAAATATTCTAGAAGAACATAATGATTATTTGTAAGTTTGAGACCTCTGGTATCTACAGCCCTCTAGAGAAGAATAACAAAATCTTAGAAAAGAGGGTGTAAAGAATATTTC
Organism: Sigmodon hispidus; assembly: GCA_004025045.1. Taxonomy (NCBI): domain Eukaryota; kingdom Metazoa; phylum Chordata; class Mammalia; order Rodentia; family Cricetidae; genus Sigmodon; species Sigmodon hispidus. Next base: position 68,473 of record PVIH01005418.1, read on the forward strand.
TCAAAAAAAGTAATCCCATTCAAAAAAAAGATTTAACATCTTTCAGATCTCTGTCCCATTGATATCCATAAGCTATTTCCCATGTCTGTCTCTAAGCCTTTCTCTGTTCCACCTGCTACTGGAAATATTGCCTTACCATCATTACAGTATCCATTACGTATTCTAAGCTTCCATTCACAAGATGCATGCCCATTACTGTTTCATAAGATGGCTGAAAGTACCTTCTTTGAAAAATTTTTCTAAATAATCCCATCCTATTATACCATAAGTTAATTCTTAGATTATATATTCATGTATAAAAATTGAAGGCTAGAAAACTGAAATTCACACCTGCATATATGTGCCCAAAGCCTGGCAGTTCCCTGTCACCAATTACTACACTCATGAAGATTATTTGTTTATTATGATTCTTAAAAGCCTGTATTATAGCTGACCTAAGACTAGATGGATTTTTTTCTTCTGTAAAGGAAAATAATAAATGAACTGAAGGGTTTTCTCCACTAAGTTAGTTACCCCTTAGAGCAGCGGTTCTCAACCTTCCTAATGCTGTGATCCTTTAATACAGTTCCTCATGCTGTGCTGACCCCCAACCATAAAATTACTTTCATTTCTACTTAAAAACTGTATTTTTGCCACTCTTATGAATTCTAACACAAATATCTGAGTTTTCTGAAGGTCTTAGACGATCCATGTGTAAAGATCTGATCACTCCAAAGGTGTTGTTACCTACAGGTTGAGAACCACTGCCTTAGTGGTCCCCACCTGTTGGCATTTTAATAGGTGTTATGCCAATTCAATTTAACAACAAATAGTGTTTTAGTTGCTATACTTTGCTTTTAGATGACAGAAGCAATGTCTGAGATATTTTCTTTTTATTCCAGAAATAAATCCATTCATCTTCCCACAGACTTCAAGTTGTAAATGAGTGCAGAGTTTAAGTAGTCATAGACAACATGTTTTATGCTCATGGCTGTTCCTAAACATACCGAGATAATTTCATATTTTGAAATCTATTCCCCAGTCCTGCTCAGTGTAGAAAGTAATGCCCTGAAGAAAACACTATATTCTTCTGGTCATTACTCTCTAAAGGATTTTGCCCTGCTGTTAAGCATATTATTGCTAGGTTTATTGCTAGATTTCACTCATATATTGTTAATTATAAAAATTGATTTAACTCAACAAACTTACTAGTCCTCTTTTCTAAAGTGGATTGTGGTGATAACAGAATCAGTTTATCTACTCAATTCAGAGAGCAGAAAAGCAGGGGACAAAGGAAATGATCCTTGTTTTTCTAAAGAACGTGCATTGTAAATAATTAATTTTATTTTGACCAAGTTTCTAACGCTTGCTGATAGTTTATAAAACTAGGTCAAAGTAAAAAAAAAAAAAAACAAAATAATTATAAAGATTTCCTTGAAGAACTTGAAATGCCATTTTTAATTATAGCATAAGTTATTGCTAATGACTTAAGCTAGAACAAGAATACTCTTAAAGCAGAGCCTTTACAACATTGTGACAAAAAGGTTAGTCTTTGTTATAATATGTGACTCACAGGAACATGGGGCAAATTATACCTTTCTTGCTCCAATTCAGCTCAATTTCAAAGCTGAAAATAAAGCTCACTTTGTATAAGGGCTGGATGATGAAAGGACTACACAGAGCCATCTTACTACCTCCAGGTATCCTAGTTACTGTACTCTGTGAAGAGATTCCATGAACAAAGCACCTTATAAAAATAGTATTTAATTGGGCACTTGCTTACAGTTTCAAAGTGTGAGTCCATGATGATCAGAGTGACAGGCATGGGAGCAGATAGGCAGGTATGGCATTGAAGTAGTAGCTGAGAGCTTTTAAGTGGACAACAAGTTAGAGGCAGTGAGACAGAGCACATGCTAACTGGGAATGAATGACATGAGCATTTAAAATCCAAAGTTCCACCCTAAATGTTGTGTAAGGTTTCTGGCCTGAACTTTTGGGTCTAGACCAGAGGTTTGACAGGGCGTCCAGCAGTTCCACAGAAACACAGAATCACACAGATGCTTACATTTATTTTATGCTGATTGGCCTAGAGCCCAGGCATATAGTTTGTTAACTCTTTACCCTTAAACCTATCTTTTTTATTTTGTTTAACCATGTGACTTGATATCTTTTCTTGAAGCAGCATTTGAGCTTCTTTGCTTTGCATCTGCTACTGTCTCTTCGTCCTGCTTCTGTTACATCCCTGTGGCTTCTCTGCTCTGCTCTGAGATATTCCCAGAGTTTTCTTAGTCTGGTAGCCCCACCCACACTTCCTGTCTGTCTCTGGCCAATCAGCTTTTTATTAAACTAGTGGAACAACAAATATTTACAGAGTACCATAATCTCACTACACCCAATGACACACCTCCTCTCACAAGGCCATACCTCCTACTGCTTCCTAAAATGTCCACCAACTGGGAACCAGACATTCAACTATATTAGCTTATGTGGAAGAGTATCACTAAAAACCATGACAGAGGTTATCACTGTTTATAAAGGTAGTGGAAAAATAACTCTGAAGAGTCTCTATAAGCAAAACATTCATATTTGATGATTAAATATTGTAAGACATTTTCATCATTTCTGTTCTTTATCTTTATTCTCATGATTCTGTCAATTTTAACTCAACTATATTTTTAAGATAACTCATATCTCTGATCTATGCAAATGAACTCCTTTAATTTCTTTGATATTGTATTTTTTTTTAAATATCTGATGACCCCTAAGTATGGCTTTTCACTTAAACAATATTTGTGTTTTCCTATTCCTAGAAGACTCATTCACTTTCTTAGGTTTAGTTGATAATCCTTGCATATAACTCAGTTTTCTAATGTAAGGCCTAATCTTGATCCAGGAATTAGAGATTTCCAATATTCCACCTGATGGCTCCTCTCAAGATAAATCTGCAATATTTCCACAGTCACATTTTCTCTCCACTTTAGCCCAATCCTATGACATCTCCACTTCTCCCATGGTGTTTCCTGCCAGTGGCATTGTCAGAGGAATAGCAGGTGGCATTTGAAGTTTGGAAGGTTGGCCCACAAGAAGCAAAGCTCTGACGGGTGAATCTTAAATAGGCAAGGCTCAAAGGACTTTGGCCCCAGAATGTCCCTTATTATTGCTGTGCCTTTACATATTTGCCCCTGCCACTTTCATCTAGTATCTGACATGGTGTCAATAGGCATGAGATAATCCCTACTGTCTTTAATGTGACTATATCATGAAAATAACTTCTACTGGGGATTTTTACCTGCAGACTATTATGAAGATGATTTCACTTAAGCTGTACTGTTTAACCGAAACCATGATTTTATACAAAAATTTTAGTTTAATTACAATGTTGATAATTGGGGGTTTTAAATAAATACAGCAAGGAATTAAAATAGAGTGTAGTTTAGTGGGAAAAACTAATATAGATAATAGATATGTTGTTGCCTCACTCCTGACAAAGCATGGCCTGCAGAAGAAAATAAGAACAAGAAAATGTCACAGGTTTTTTTTTTTTTTTTTTTGAGGGAGTTATATAGACTATTGCTTAGGTTCATGATTAAGAAAAACATTTCTATCCAGAAGCTCAAATTATTTTAATCTCATTGTTGATAAATATGTCTGCAGGTTTTGATATGCATCATAAATAAAACAAAGCTTGTAGTAATGACTTTAAGTTAGTTTAAGGTGATTTTTCTTAATGGCTTTGATGTAAAAATTTTGGGAATCAATGTAAAAACATACTTTTAACAGATAATTGAGGTCAGGGATCAGGAACAATAGTAGCCTGGCTACTGCTGGCTGAATTGCTTTTCTTGGTAGGATGAGTTAGTGAACAAAGACAATGATTAATTCTTTATACACATTTCTGCCCATGGCATCCCAATAGAAAAAAATAATGATGTATGGATATGTACCCTGAGGATTTAAAATAGAGATGGATGATTGTTTTTCATGTGTAAAAGTTTAGATTTGTAAATTTGTGATTCCTTTAAAGTTTATTATAAAATTACCTTTAGAGACAAAATAAAATAATTGGTTGTTATCTTTGCTCTTTGGGGGGATCCACTACCCGACTCCCAAACAAATCACACATGGAGGCTTAAACTTAATTATAATTGCCTGGCCTTAGCTTGGCTTATTTCTTGCCAATTTTTCTTATCTTTAAATTATCATGTCTACTTTTTGCCTCTGAGGTTTTTCTTTTCTTACATGTGTAATCTTACATCACTCTTATTCCTTGGCTGGCTGTGTAGCTATGTGGTTCTGTGGTTCTGTGGTTCTGTGGCTGTGTGGCTGGCCCCAAGCATCTTCCTCCTTCTCTCTCTCCTTCCTGGTTCTTCTTCACACATTCCTCCTTTGATGTCTTCTCTCTATCTGCCAACACTGCCTATCCTTTCTCCTGCCTTTCTACTAGCCATGAAGATTTTTATTTGACCACCTGGTGTTTTAGGCAGACAAATAATCACAGCTCAGAGAGTTAAACAAACACTACATAAACAAAAGTAACACACCTTGATTTTCTACAACAACAAATGGTCCTTTTTTGTAACTGCAAAATGCAGCCTCCAATAAAAGAACTGGCTGAGAAAAATACCTTGCTTGATAACATTCTTTTTATCTATAACAAGTTGCTTGGTTATGAACATATGTGGCTTCTTGATTCAATTTGTTTTTCAGCTGTGTTATATAAAATGTTTAATCTTATAAAATCAGAAACATTGTTTTTACTTGTGTTCATATAATCATTCACTTAATGGGATAGAATGTAACCACATTATTACTTTTACACTTACTGAAAAATGTATAAGGAAGAATAAAGTTAGCAGAAGGAAGACATCAAGAGACACAGAAAGATATCTGGGTGAAAAAAAAAGCAGAACAGAAAAGAAATAGAACAGAACACAGAACAAGCTACAGTAAAAGTAATAAAATGAAGAACTAAGCTTTGGCCTTCAGAAAAGTCCTTGTGTGTCTGTCAGTCTAGTAGTTCACCTGTTCCTCATCTCCTCTTCAGATTCTCTGATCTCCTGAAGTCTTTCCATTTATCGGCAACCTAGAGAGATTCTTACATGTTGCAGACCGGTGTGTGTGTGTGTGTGTGTGTGTGTGTGTGTGTGTGTGTGTGTGTGTGTGTGTGTGTGTGTGTGTGTGTGTGTGTGTGTGTGTGTGTGTGTGTGTGTGTGTGTGTGTGTGTGTGTGTGTGTGTGTGTGTGCGCGCGCGCGTTTCTTTTTTTTTCCTGCCCCAAAGAGTTAAGTTTTGTTCCCCTCACTGGCCCCAGAGAATTAAGTTTTACTCCCTCAGATAGAAATGTCAAGTTGAGCTCCTTGACTTCCCCCTCAATCCTTGAGCTGCTGAAAGATTGTCCTGAAGGCAGCAGTATTTTCCATTAGCCTTCTCTTTACACTAAACACTGTAAAATCATTTTTGGTTCTATCCTTTTCTTAACTGACCATTTTCCATATGACAAAACTCCATTTTTATTGAAATTAATTATTTTGTGATTCATATATCTACCTATAACACTTAAATATAGTCTCATAATTTCACTCAAGATTAAATGATATCTAGAATTCTTTATCTTTTCTGGGATTTCTGGTGCTTCCTCACTTAACCATTTGTTCCAGTTTAGATTAGCAACCAAATTTGTCACACAAATTCTACTTGGTATAATAATACAAACTCGGAGCAAGATATTGGGGAAAAAACTGAAAGATCAGAGAGACAGAGAAACAAGCAACAGCGACCTCTCACCGGCTGCTCTTCAGAAATCCTCAGACAGAATGCTTCTGAGTCTTTAGCCAAAAGGGAACTGGGTCTCAGGCAAAGTGCTGAACTCCTGCCTTTTCTTTTTCTTTTTTTCTTTTTTTTATTGTTTTTTGAAAATCAAATATTATATAAAAAACCAAAACATTCAGAATAGATAATAAAAAACCCATACAGTAATAAAAATTCTTTTCTCTAAAACACATGAAACATAAAAAATAAAATTTAAAGCTTCTCAAGCCAGGCTAGGCTCAGCTACAGATAAAAAAAAAAATCACAGTAGGTCACAGCTAATGTCCACGGATGCACTATGGCCACCACAAATTTCTGCTAAGCAATCTTTCTACAGACAAACCAGAAGTTTTGTTTTGTGTATGTGTGTGTTTTAAATCACTTTATTCACCCATCATCTTTCAATGAAAAAAAATAATGTTTTTGCTTAAAATCCAATAGTGAGAGATTACATCCCCTCCTTATCCTTCTGGGTTTGTGAGACCTTGTTCAGGAGGATATTCTCCAAATCCATCCATTTGCTGGCAAATTTTAGTATATCATTTTTTTCTCACTGCTGAGTACTCCATTGTGTAGAAGTACAAGTGTTTGTTAATCTATTCTGCAGTTAAGGGTCATCTAGGTTGTTTCCAGGTTCTTGCTATTACAAATAATGCTGCTATGAACATAGTTGAGCTAATGCTTTTCTTGGGGAAAGTCATTCCCAGTTTTCTGAGAAACCACCATACTGTATTCCAGAGTGGATGAACAAGCTTACACTCCCACCAACAATGAAGGAGTGTGCCCCTTGCTCCTCAACCTCTCCAGCATAGGCTGTCATGTGTCTTTTATCTTAGCCATTCTGACAGGTGTAAGGTGGTATCTCAAAGTTGTTTTGATTTGCATTTCTCTAATGGCTAAAGATGTTGAGCATTTTTTTCAAGTGTCTTTCAGCCATTTTTAGTTCTTCTGCTGAGAATTCCTTTTTTAGTTCTGAACCCCATTTTTTTGATTGGGATATTTAGGGTTTTGGGCTCTAGTTTCTTGATTTCTCTATATAATTTTGAGATCAATCCTCTGTCACTTGTAGGGTTGATGAAATTCTTTTTCCATTCTGTGGGTTGTCATTTTTTTTTAATGACTTTGCCTTACAGAAACTTCTCAGTTTCAGGAGATCCTACTTATTGATTGTTGTTCTTTGTGTCTGTGCTACTGGTGTTATTTTTAGGAAGTAGTCACCTATGTCAATGCGTTGGAAGATATTTTCCACTTCCTTTTCAGGTTCAGTGTAAATGGTTTTATGTTGACGTCTTTGATCCACTTTGATTTGAGTTTTATGCAAGGTGATAGGCCTGGATCTATTTGCATTTTTCTACATACTGCCATCCCAGTATACCAACACAATTTGTTGAAGATACTATTTTATTCCATTAAATATTTTGACCTCTTTGTCAAAAATTAGTATTCATAGGTGCCTTTTCTTTTTCTCTCCAGCTATCTTACTTCCTTATTCAACTTTCCTAGTGCTGAGATTAAAGGTGTGTGCCACTACTGCATGGCTCGGTTTGGCCATGACTAACAGAGCTCCAGTGTTATCTCTGCCTCCTGTTTGCTGAAACTAAAGGCATTAGACACCACTCCTTGACCTTCGTCTAGATCTGTGGCTTTACTGTTTCTGATTTTCAGACAAACTTTATTAAATACTTAGTATATCACCACACAAACTAATTAGCCTGCATGTTTGACTTGTGAGACTTTGCTTTTTAGGCATAAACAGTGTACGTATATGCACTATGAACCCTCTTCTGTAGCCTTCAGGTTTCCATTGTCTAAAATGTTCCCACAAACATTTTCTCATAAGAATATTCTCTTTAGTATTGCCCTTCTGTTCAAGCCCATCACTCTCATATGAGAATGTCTTCCCTTCCACCCATGTATGCTTCAACTCTCTCGAATAGTCACTTTGACTAATGAACAACCCATAGCTTAATGTTTTACAAAAAAAGTATGCTTCTTCTCTATGCTGGCTTTTAATATACACTCTTTATTTTAATTTATTTATTGATGAGGAGTTGCCCCTTAGATGTGGAAGCCCACAAAGATTACAGAATGTGGCTTGTTTCCATTTTGACTCAAGGTTAGAGAATCTGAGTTTGCTTTACCTCTAAAGGCTGCATAAGAGGTTGCTTTGATCAAAGATATAGTTACCGGCTGTACTGCGTTTGAGAACTGAAGAAGTGTTTATATCTGTCTATACTTGCCCCCCATACACACATATACACCATGCATGGTATAAAAAAATCAGAAGTAAATAAAATCTGGATAACTAAATATTTATTCAGTGCTTTCCTAACTCTATACTTTCTGTTTCAATGTAATTCTTTCTGTCCCTGTCATTTCCAATTCGCATTTCCCTCTGCAGACCTGCACTAAACATCAGAACTGCCACCAACATTTGGACAAATCATTTTAGAGACTACAAAATTGTAGTTGCTTTGAAGTCATATATATAAGTAACATTAAACTGATCAAATTGTACTTATATATTTAGGAGAAAAAGACAGAAAAGGGAAAGTAAAAGAGGGGGAGGGGGAAAAAGAGATGATAGAATGTGAATTTGAGAAACAGCAATGGGCATGGGTGTACATAAGAAAAGCTAGAAGGAAGAGAGAAGGAAAATGATGTAATTATATTTTAATTTCAAAACTAAAAAAATTTAGTTTGTAGAAGCTTATCTTTTTCTCAAAATTAATGCAAATCACTGTGGACAAATCCTAATATCAGAAGTATAGATCTTTTCTTCAATGAATAGAAACAACAAGTCCATGACTAAGTCTGTTCTCAAAGCAAGAAGTACAACATTTTTGTAACAATGAAAAATTTGTAAAAATTGCCAGGATTTTGTATAGTTGACATTGTTACAAATATTTTCACTTTCTTGCTCACCAAGAAGAGGACTTCTCCAATGGTTACATTTGAATTTATAGCATACAGCATCACAGACTCTGGTCTTATGATATTCAGTACCTTCAACAGGTCAGTCTATGACTGCTCTTTGAAAAATTACAATATGTTACCTAAAATACAAAGACTATTTGCTCACCTTCTATCCAACAAACAATGGCAGCTCAAGGTAGGAGAGTAACAAATATTCTTATTTGGAAAGGAGAATATTAGGCACTAACAGTTCCAGAGGACCCTACATCCTTCCTACTCAGGAGAGTGCATAGGTTACCCCACACTACACCTTGGGACTGTTATTTTCAAGAATTTCATCTTTTTCTCAATTTGGTTTTTTTTCCAGAACACATTCATGTTCCTCGGGTATAAATTCTATAAAGTACTAATAGATATCACCTGGTTTTATATATCTTATATTAGATGTTATGGTGTTCTTTTGTGGCTATTAACATATTTTCTCTTGAAATTGCAAATTCCTAAACTAAGGCTGCTGTATCTCATCAATATTTACAATGAGTCATTCTTCTTATAATTATACTTAGAAGAGATGATTAAAGGTACAGTAAAGATTATGTATAAATGTATAATAAAATATACAAATGAGTTCTGATAAGCTGAAATCTAGTTTTTTAAGTGTGACCCTTGCCCTAAAGGTAATTTCTCTTAATTTCATACATTTCTTTCAAAAATAATATATTTTTGAGCCTGCTTTTAGAAGTTTTCCCTTGAGGGCATTATTATGATAGAGAAGCCTTTGGACTATTCAGGTAAAATCTCTTCAGACACTGTCCTGGTGTTTGCCTTGCACTAAGCTTACAATGTGGCTTTGAAACTACTATAGGTCTATCCAGTACTCTAATTAATTAATTGATTGATGACTGATTGATTTGTTGTTTCTTTTTTGTTTACTTTAAATTTCTAATTTCAAATACCTTTTTATTAAAGCAATTTTGTATATGTATTTAATAGTCTCTGATTTTATTCTTCCCATTTATCAAAATTTTAATTCCCATCCTCTTTACCTTTGCTACATTCCTAATAAACACACTCTTACTTTCAAGTTCTTTGGCCCACCTAAATTACATATATTAGAAAAAATGTGCTATGAGATTGATTTATTTTATTTAACTTGATCTACAATGTCATAATTTTTCTACAAACATTGGCTTGGTTTTCTTTCATTGCTGAGTAAAGTACACACACACACACACACACACGCACACATACACACACACACACACCACAGATACTTCTTTATTCACTCTTCTATTTCTAAATATCTAAACTGATTCAAAACATGGTTACTGTGAAAATTGTCTGTTCTTCTTATTTATTTATTTGTTGATTTGTTTATGTATTCTCAGGATGTTCTCAGAATACCTGAGGTGACATGATTAAGTGAACTTGTCTATGATAACGTAGGTCAAGACTAAAGCTGTGAAAAGAGCAGGTTTCTGAAGCTATGAAAAAAGCAAGTTTTATTATTTTTTTATTTATACCACTTGAATGAAATTTAGAAATGAGAAATATGGTTGAGATGATTATCTTTGTTTCCATCTTGTGAACAACAGTCTTGGACAATGAACATTCATGATTTCTCAAGAAATCCTCAACAGTAGTGAATTACCCGATGTGTAACATTAAAAGCCACATGTGTCACAGAAGCCCTGCAAAAAAAAAAAAATGCTATTTCTATAGCATTTAAAAAAATCTTCCTGAATAACCCTGGACAAAGAGGTTTTAATTAGGTAAAGGCTTGTAATATGTCACATACTATCCTATAGAATTTAGAGTGAAATATGATTGAAGGCAAATGGCTGAATTCTCGCCTTACTCCCTCATTTTATTTGAACTTTGGACCTTCATAAAATTAATATTAGTTGTAACCTCATCTTTCAATGATTTGTTTCAGTGTTATTTTGGTAAGTACATTATAATGTTCTCTACTATACTCAAGATCTTTCCAAGTTTATGAGATAGTATGGGGCCTTTCTAGTTTAGCATTTTATGATGAGGTATAGTTACAAGAAAGTTGTTAGGCATCACTATAAATGGATTTCTGATTAACACAAACTATACAACAAAATAAATAATAGAAAGTGCAATTGTTTCAGGAACATTGGATAAAATAAATTAACTAATAGTTCTTTATATTATAAAAATTCTAAGGAAAATTTAATATTTCCCAGATGCCCACCATTAAACCTTCCATAGTAGTTGGGGACTCTGGAAGTTTCCTATAACACAAACCTAATAAAATATGTTTCTTGAAGATTTCCTATATGTCAAGTGTTATTCTCAACATGTTGCATGTATTGTCTCATTCAATTCTTATAACAACACAATGGGTCTACAACAAAAATTCCATTACTATTTTTAGATGAGTCACTAAAGCACAGAAGGATTAAGTAATTAGCTAAGGTTGTTTGACCAGAATCCAATGTAAGCTGTTTAGTTTTACAGCCAAGGTTCTTGACTGCTCTTCAAAATGGCTCTCAAAAGAGCAAAGTTACATTAAAACTAGAACAGTACAACCACTAAGAGTCCAGTGTATTACAGCTCACATTATCATCTTAATAAAAACCCATATTCTACAAATTAGACTTATAACTGCAGCCAGGCTATGGCCAAGGAGCAATAGGATTCATGGGATCCATAAAATCCCTAAGTGGTGTGTAACCCTGTCGCTGAATATTCAATAGAGGCCTGATGAGAATGTGGAAAACAAAGAAGAAAAATAGCTTTTGATGAACTAGATAATTAATATTTTATCTGTATAGATATTAACACTTGAAATGTGTGACACTGAAATTCACATCATAGGAAATCTTCAAAGAAAACTATTAACAGCAATCTAATAAGGATGTTTAGCAATTAGAAGGGAAAAATACACATAAAAATAGAAATTGTGATGTTAGTTACAGATTGACTAAAATCTTCTGCTCTATGAGCATTGCTAATAGTGGTAATGATAACACTTAATTCCTTAGCAAAAGCTTATCTCTCACTTCTCAATCTGTTTTTATTCAGAGGCTATCTAGATAATTTACAACTGTCTTCTCACTCAGTTCCTATTTGTGTTATCAAGAATTTTATCTAAATATTTCTCCAGTAAACACCCACTTGTTTCTATTTTAAACTTCCTCTCCTATGCTCCCAATCTATTATTACATTTTTGTAGTAAATAGTTGTTTGTCTGGACCCTGATCACTACCTTTAAAATGTTTTGGAAATCCAGAATGATGCAATCCTCTCAGCCATTTTTACATTAAGACATACAAAATATACTTGGATTATTTGATGAAACAGCTCATACCAAAGAAAATAAGCCAGGGATTCTACCATCCCCCAGCCTTGCTTAGCTGGACTTAGAGTTGAAAGCATCAATAAAAAAAATCTACTCGGTTTTATTGTTTACTTTATTGAGGAACCTTGATGTAGGAAAAATATATGATGTTTATGATGAGATAAATCAGGGTCATCATGCTGACTTTGCTATGGCAAAGGCTGAATCATAAAAAAAATGACAATAGCCTATTATCTCTATAAGCTATCAAATAAAAATAATACTATAGAAATGGACAACTAGACTTCTGAAGCTTTGTGTATTAACCCTACATCTACCTACTGTTTTTCGTTTCCTCTTCAGAAGGAGTATGAAAGTGTGCCAGCTTCTTTTAAGATGTTCACTGGAGTGTATTAATAGTATTAAGATCATAACACAGACATGCATTTTGCTTTATGATACTTTGTTGCAAGATATTTGTCATTGTGATAAATAAAAAGGTGAATGACCAATAGCTAGACAGGAGATATTTGTGTGACTTCTGGACTGAGAGAGTTCTGGGAAGAAAGAAGGGGAGTCACTAGCCAGATGCAGAGGAAGCAGAACATGCAGGAGGAAAGGTAAAAGACACAAGCCACAGGACAGTACATAGATTAATAGAAAGGGGTTAATTTAAGTTGTAAGAGCTAGTTAGAAACAAGCCTAAGCTAAGGCCAAGCTTGCATAATTAACAAGAAGTTTATGTGTCATTACTGAGGGGCTGGCTGATAGAAAGCCTTGTTGCAATGCTTTACCTCAGTCTAAAGCTTTAGAAGCTGTACATAAAAAATAAATGCAGTCAACCAATTGCTTTCTTCCCTAGGATAATCTGTATAGAAAACTCATTGGGTTTGCTAACAGATTGTTCATTTCAATAACTTACTGCACTTAAGATATAAATTGAGTGAAGAGAGGATGTACCAAAATGAACAGAATTTGCTTCTGTTTTTAATAAATTTAACACAAAAAATAAAAGCAGTTATGGAGGTAAAATTTCAGAACTGAGCTGGGCCAAGTAGCACATATCTTTAATCCCAGCAATCAGAAGGCAGAATCAAGGGAATTTCTGTGAGTTCAAGGGTAGTCTGAACTATACAGTGAATTTCAGAATAGTTAAGGGTACACAGTGAGAACTGCTCTCAAGAAGCCAACAACAAACAAACAAAGAAACAAAAATAAAACACACACAGAGAGAAAGAGAGAGAGAGAGAGAGAGAGAGAGAGAGAGAGAGAGAGAGAGAGAGAGAGATATTCTGAAATGTTTTATTGTAAGTGTAGATAACAAGCAGTTAACTATGTTAGTGGTCTGTAATTAGGAGTAGCTGCAGTATTCAACATAGTTTAATTAGAATATACCATCAATCTCCTTCTCAACACTAATGCATTATCCCTTTCTGAGGGCAGAAGACATTTATGTTGTTACTTCCAAAAATCTGAAATGAACAGAACTGTCTCCAGGCCATTCATCCCAATGTTTCAGACAGTCATGTGCACTCTACTGATAATGTCATTTCTGGCCCAAAGCTTTCACCAGGGCATCTTATTTCCCTCAGGCCACAACATATTTAGAGGGAAATGCAGTCTCTGTAGTCTCAAATTCTTCAATATTATTTAGAGTTCTATCATGTTTCATCTTAGGAGTGAGGCAGAGAGAACACAGAACCTTTCCCCATGTTACATGCTCACAAGTCTTCCTCTTGAACATACCTCCCTTTCCCATTTCAGGGAATCTAGACAGCAACATCTTGTACCTATGCTAATCCATGTTAGTGCTATATATGTTATGTTATTAATCCTCATAAACATAGTTCTTGAAAAGCAATTTGGGATTAAGGATTCAAACCACAATCTTAAAAGCATAATTCTCACAAATAATATTGCTGTTTTTCAAATGTCATTCAAATATGAAAGGTAAATTTGGAGGAAAAAATTGTTTGATGTTCAGAAATTTTCTTTTAAACCACAAAATACATGTGTAAAAATAATAGAGTTTGTTGTTGATTCTCAGGGAAGTGAGCTCATGCACAGTTTAATAAGCTTCTAATAGTGAACAGGGGAATGGAATTGGTACTATATTCATAAATTGGTGCCTAGCCCAATTGTCATCAGAGAGGCTTCATTCAGCTATTGATGAAAACAGATGCAGAGAACCATAGCCAAACATTAGGCAGAGTTTGGGAAATCCTGCAGAGGGAGGGGAGAAAGGATTGATTATAGGAGCTAGAGTGGCCAAAGACACCACAAGAAAACTCACATGTCAACTAATCTGGACTGATAGGGGCTCACAGAGACTGAAGCAACAACTAGGAAGCCTGTATGGGACTGACCTAGGTCCTCTGGATAAATGTGACAATTGTGCAACTTAGTCCTCCTGTGGGACTCCCAACAGTGGGAACAGGGGCTGTTTCCAACTTTTTTTTACTTGATTTTGTGACCCTACTTCTCTTTCTGGGTTGCCCTGCCCTTATGTGGAGGTGCTTGGTCTGACTGCAACTTGATATGCCATGTTTTATTGATACTCAAAGGAGACCTGCCCTTTCCTAAACAGAAAATGAGGAGTCGATTGGGTGTTATGAACAGAAGGCATTTGAGGGAGGAACTGGGAGGAAAAGGGTTTACTGTGGCCAAGATGTAAAATAAATAAATAAATAAAATGATTAAAAGAAAAACAAAAACATATAAAAGTAAATGTAAGTTTTGTTTCAATAATAAATACATCTATCTTTGCTTATGCATGTTTAAAAAAGGGAAGGGGGAAGAAGTAAGAGATAAACAGAAAGAACAAAAGAGACAGAAAAGGTCACCTGAAAATCATAAAGAAACTCACATTTCAATGTAAATTATTTATCTTACACCTTGTTTCTAGAGTCCTTCTTGCACCGTAATTTTCCTAGAAATTCACATTTACATATGTGCCTCATTTTGTTATTAACAATCTCATTTTCCTCTTTAAAATGACTCTTTCTTAACAATAAATAACATGTCATTCTACCTGAGCAAGCATCCTGTTAGACACCCCACCAACACAGATAGAAGAAAGGTATTCCCTATATTGAGTTTCTGGGTAAATGTGAAATGTGTGTAGAGTTCACTTTAAAGAGAGTGTTTTATTGGCTTGAAAGTGAATCTTATCATTAGAAAAAAGCAAATGTGCAAGGTTATGTACTCAGACTCTTTAATATTCTATCAGACATCAATTAAGAGTTTGCTGAGCACACTATAAATCCTGGTCAGCATTTTGAAAGGCAATCTGGAGACGTTGTAAAGTACAGAATAAAGCCCTTAGTAAAAAATTAAGTCTAAAGCCATACCCTGTGCTGGCATGTCTCTCTATTCTTCTCTCACAGAGAATGTATAGAGAGCCACTCAAAATCAAACAGAATAGTAGGTCAACAGCAATCTTATCCCCTGGGGTGTAAAGCTGAAGAATTAATAAAATCAAGTTTCAGATTATTCCTTACTATTAGGCTATCATTGCAAGGATAGTAAAATATATAGAGTAGAAGAAAATTTCAGCTATTTAAAATTCCACTGAATTAAAAGCATGGCCCTCTTTTATGCTTTTATTTGTTTCTTAAAGGCATAGAATGATCTACAAATGATAATGAATTCAAATAAAGCTTATTTGAGATTCTTAAAGACCATAATGTTGCTGTTTTCTCCACATCATCTTGCTCTTAAAGATAATGCAAGAATAGAAGCTATTTTTTATTGAGTAGAAAAAAAGATAAAGCAAATTAAACTGTTGGAAAAATGAGAAGTCAAGCTACCTGTAGTGGGATTATGTTGGTAATGTCAATATTTGTTTTGTCTACTAGTTTAATAAAAGTTAATTGGCCAAAGATAAACAGGAAGTGTGAGTGGGGCTACAAGACTAAAAATCTTAAAATATATCTTAAAACAGACACAGACACCAGAGACAGATGCCAGACACAGATGCCAGAGTTGCTGAAGCTGCCAGAACATGTAGAGAAAATGGTGTTTTGAGAAAAGGTACTGGATCCACACGGCTAAACAAAAATGAGTTGTGCTAAGAAGAAGGAGTTAACAAGTGATATGCCTAAGCCGTAAGTTTATCAACATAAAAATGATATAAGCCTATGTGTCATTATTTAAGACAAGACAGGGCCGAGAGTGAGACAAAAACTGTAGTCCAGGCCTGGAAAGTCCAGGCCAAAACCACTTAAACACTACCTTTTAAAAACATTAATATAAAGATGTATAGATGTATTGTAAAGATATTCATTTTAGTACTTCTCTTTGAAACCACCAAGCCAGAACACAACATTTAGCTTTTCTACTATTCTTGCAAATACTGTATGCTATTATCTAGGAAAATTAATCCTCCAAATTTCTGTTAATACATAAACCTTTATATATGTGCCAAACAGCCAGAACTAAAATGCCTAGCTGTTGAATTGAACTACTACTAGTAAAGCAGATGATACCAGGAGGGGCAGGCATGATTACAGAGCCCATTAAATTAGGAGCTCTGATTTCATCAGTTCACATACTGTCAGTTTTTCTCCTGTGTGAAGTAAGGAAGTCAATGGTATTTATGTGGAGAAATAAGCAAATCTTGTAGAGGAGCTTCAGTGACTAAATATCTCAGTAGACATGCAGAGTGACTGAAACTTGGAGGGTTGAGTGAAGAATTATACTTCTTTATAACTTACAGAGATATGCAATTGGAATGTATCTCTATGAAAAGGAAAGCTCTCTATTTTATAATAAACTATGGGGAAGCACTAAAAGCCATAAGAGCATTGGAAAACATCAATAGTCTTTCAATGAACCAATGCTCATCTCAAATATGCTGCTTCCCAAGCACTTTAAATGCCCAGTGTTACCATTTAACATGAGTAGCTTCTTAAAATACATCTTCTCAACTCAGTTAAACCATTATTATTTGTTAAATAACAATGCAGTATCAACTAGTTGGCTAAATGTGTAGTCATCTATAACTTACATATATCTTTAATATGCTAGATTATGTATCATTTAATTTGAATTATACTGCTCAATATGGATTTTAAATTAGAGCCTACATTAATTCAAGAAGTTATCTATTTAAGTTATTGATTATTTTACTTTCCAAAGACAAAAAAAATGCAATTTAAAAGAGTTGAATTGAATTAAATAAAGAAATAGAGCTTTATAATATATAAACTGTGTCAACTCTTTACCAAGTGAGTCATTTTTCTCCTCAGCTAATTATTCCCATATTCATCTCATTTAGCTCATAGGAAGAACAAAATTGATATGTCATAATGTATATTCAAATATATCATATTTTCAGATTTTTAAAATTCTAAACATCCAAGATTTTGATATCTTGATTTTAAGTACAATGTTAATGTTCTGACAGTAATTATGAAAGTGAACACAACTGTAAGGCTTGCAGTATAGTAATTATGTACATATTCTAAACTTTAGACATAGTTATTTTCTGTATTATATTTTTATAAAATAAGCAAGTACAAAATGACATGGACACTGTACCTTGAAATCTAGTCTCAGTCATGAGAGAAGCTAAATTACTTTCACTAGGACCAGAACAAATATCTGGGCATTTTCCTAGCCATAAAGAAAAACTTATAAAAAAAATAAAAATAAAATAAAATAAATGGCTGGAGAGATGGCTCAGCGGTTAAGAGCACCGTCTGCTCTTCCAGAGGACCCGGGTTCGATTCCCAGCACCCACATGGCAGCTAACAACTGTCTGTAGTTCCAGTTCCAGGCAAACACCAAGGCAAATAAATAAATAAATAAAGGTTTTTTTTTTTTTTAAAAAAAGGAAAACTTATAAAGCACTGAGTGTATGAGATCACAAAAAATAACTTCAGTTAAGAGGTGTGTATGCTTCAATGATACAAACAGTAAGATGATTGCCAGGGTTGACAGAGACAATGATGACTATGGAAAGACACACCTTTATCCCAGATAACATGATCTCAACACAGGTGGGCAAAGTTATAGGCACTTGATTTGGTAGAAGAGGAATTATCTATATTCCAATGTTGTGCAGATACTGAGAAGCCAAGTCTTTGGATTATGTCCTAGTTAAAGAAATTAGTGAATCTTTTGAAAGGATGAGAGACAAGTTCTTCCATGAAAGGGAAACCCAAACAATGAGGACTACAACTGGAATTTGTGTGAAATGTTATTGATTTCTCCTCTTGGACAAATCTGCCATTATTTCCACATATGAGGCACAGAACTCTCATGTTTCTAGTCTTGTTATCCTAAAAGTTAAAGTAGTTAGCAGATCTTGGCAATTTCTTCCTGCCCTTGTTTTGACACTACATTATTTCAAGATCTGGTTCTCACAGCATACAGTTATGAGAATTCCACTTCATCAATGATACAAAAGCATCTTCATGGTCATATAATATCAACAAGAAGACTTAAATATGCCAAGTTTCAATATATTTGTGTATCTGTCTCAGGGTGTCCCTCAGCATATACAATACAACCTGTTTAGTCCATCTAAGATGACTTGTACATTTATGTTTTCAAGTATGCATTGATTTATTTCTTTTAGGATCATGCACATACTATGCAGCCATGAAATATACACTCAGCCTCCTTTTCCCTCTTTGCTTTGAGGAAAGTCCCCAATGAGTTCCCTTATTTGTCTTGAACTTTGCAGCCCATTAAAGTCTTGAACTCAGGTTTTTATTTCTCAAGCTACTTAGTAGCTGAGATCATAAACCTGTTACATAAGCCCAGGTCAGAAGTTAGCTTCAAAGTAGGGAGTAATTTTTCAACAATGAAAATTATAACAAGTCATTCATTCCACACATTATTTTTGAAATATTAAGTACTTATTTACATACCCAGCATTGAACAATATGCAGGTGAAACACTAACACAAAAGGGAGATGAACAAACACGGAAGTCATGGGGAGAAATTAAGATGTTCCATGAAATATAAAAGCTAGAAAGCAATCAGTTGTTTGGAGGTACATTTGTTAAGAAAGAATCCTGTAACTATGACTTGGATATCTGTTTAAAAGTGCTAAAAGACTGAACGAGACATCATAGATTGTGTTACAATATCTGTGTGAGTCATTCCAAGTTATAAATGACCCAAAAATATAATTTAAAGGATCTCAGATAATTTTATGAGTTTATAAATATAAAGAAAAGTCTTGTGGATCTATGACTAGGAAAATATTTGGTTTAGAGTTGTTAGCTGGTGTCTTGAAAACAGATATGATCTATTAGCTAGAGTTTAAGAAAATTAGAAAGCATATAGTCATGAGTGATAATATCTAAAAGATTTAAGGCATAAAGATAAGTATTAACAAAATGTACAAGGAAAGCCTAGTGTTACATTGAAAAGCAAAGGACAATTCAACTATAGCAGTAATTTTCATTACTATAGTTTCTTAGATCCCCTGAGGCAGAAGTTTTACCAGAGTGAGAACTTCAAGTAGTTTTAAATTTCTTTGGGAAATAGAAAAAAAAAAAAAAAAAAAAACCTTCTGCAAGTCTCTGGGTGTGGTGTGGTAGAAGGCCCCATGTTGTAGAAAGTTTTCCCTGCCCCATTTGGGCCCGGAGGTTTGGACCTGGCCGGCGGCAGCTTTTATCCCCCAAAGAAATGAATCAGACACTTATATTAACTTTTTACTGTTTTGCCCATCTCAATCAACCCATTTCTTTTAATCTATCTGCCACATGGCCCAGCCCGTGGCTCACCTGGATTCCTCACATGTCTCTTCTTTTCGGGGCGGTTAGAAGAAGACTGGCTAACTCCACCCTCCTTCTACCTGTATCTCCTTTGATTCTCCACACACTTCTACGGTGCTGCACTGAGGCCAAAACAGTTCCTTTATTTACAGCATACAGAGAACATTCCACCATAGCCCCTGGTACAGAACAGAATGGAAAAACCTGAAGTTGGAAAGGTAGCAAGCAAGACCATCAGATACTTCTTCACCACAACAGAGAGGCATCATATAAATGTCATTTGTTTTGGTGAACACATGCAGAATATTGTTGTTCTGGTCTAGACCCACTTTAAATTGCAGAAATGCAGAAAATGGTTGGATACCTCATCATGAGAACAATTTCAGACATGAAAAAGATGGGATGGAATACAAATTTCAAGGTGAATGCTGAAGGAAGTGAAGGTGGGGAGTAACAAATGGTGATGTAAGCCATGAGAATAAAGACTAGATCAGTGACAGTAGATTTGGAGATCAATGAGACTCCCATTTAAAGCAAAAAGACCAACAGTGGAAATAGTTGAATAAACAATCTGGAAATTCAGAAAGTTATTGGGGTCTGTCTACGTTAGTTTGTTTGTCAACTTGACACAAATTAGAGTTAATGTTATCATGGAAGAGGGAACCTCAATTGAGAAAATGTCCCTCCCAGGTTAGCCTATAGGCAAGCATGTGGGACATTTTCTAGATTACTTACTGATCTGCCAGGACATAGTCCATGGTGGGAACGTTGTCCTGGGTTGTGTACAAAAGCCTGCTGAGCATCCTAAGTAAGCAAACCAGTGAGCAGCGTTTTCCTTTGGCCTTTGCTTTAGCTCCTGTCACTACTTTCTTGCCTTGCTTAGAGTCCTGATTTTTTTCTCCATTATGAATGGTGATCAGGAAATAAAAGCAAAATAAAAAGAATTCCTTCCCCAAGTTTCTTTGTTCATGTTGTCAAGCAAAGAAAAATATGGTGAAGACAGAAATTAGTACCAGAAAAAGGATTATTGTTGTGACAGCTGATCATGTTGTTATGGGAGGATTATGAGGGATTTTGGAACTTTGAGCTGGAAAAGCCATTGAAAGTTCAGAGCTTAATGAGAAGTGTGGGAAACTGGAAGATAATTCTGAGATCATGCAGATGATAAAAGCCTGGTTTGTGAATTTTCAGAGGGAAATTTGAGAGTCAATAAAAGACCATTCATATGATATATTTGAATTAAGAATCAAATGGTGTCTGCTCAGCTGGAGCTAAAAAAAACATCTATAATTTAAAACACCGGTACCACTAAAATAAAACTATTCTTTACTAGGATAATTGATTCTGGTAATATGGGGCTGAGAAATTAGTAGTGATTAAGAACAGACCACTGTGCTTGAAATCTCTGTTTCCTCCAGGTCACCAAGCATCAACTGTTGTCTAGTGGTAGCCAAGTCTGAATCCAAGCCTTGGTAGCCAGGAAAGTTGATACTGTGTCTAAGTTTCATGCATGGTAAAGATTTTCAAATCTTGAAAAGGTCAAGAGGTGTAAGCGAGGCTCCGTAATATGAGAGACCTGCAGAGGCTATTAGTGATAGTGCAACAATTGTTTAAGTGGAGACCATAAGACTGAAGTTTTTGTGGAGAGAAATTAAGGCACCATGTAGTAGGGTCAGTGTCTCTGAAGACAGTGCCAGAAAGGCTACTGGTGAAGGGGAAGCCCACTTGCAGTAACACTCCACACATTGGAAGTGCAAATAATTTGAAACGAAGCTGGCCCAAGCATACAAAACAAGCTGCCTGTGCTGTGAATGTCAGAACTAGAATGGTAGGTACCCAAGTCTTGCAGAGTCTGATGTGGAACACTGAGCTACAGGTTTTAATTTACACTGGTGTACTTCAGTTCTGAGTTGGTCGGAATGCAACTGTACCCTGGTTCTTCTTTTTTGAAATAAGAAGTATGTAAATTATTATTATTAATTATTTTATAAGATTCTATAGATAAAGTTAAGTGATTTGGTGAGTTTGGAGGAACTTTAAATATTTTGAGAGATTTGGGATATTTTAAAGATAACCAGCTTTTAGCAAAGACTGTGACTTTGAAGTTTTATTGTTTTATATTGCATTAATAATAAATCATAAGATTAAAAAATAAAAGAAACAAAAGAAAAGAAGAATTAAAAAAATACATTAGTACTGTATTGGTATGTTAAATTGACAAGGAGTCAATTGTCTTGGTTAACTTTGTCAATTTGACCAAGGTAGAGTCATCTGAGAACAGGAAGCCTCAATGAGAAAAAATGTCCCAACTAGATGATTTTTTTTCACACTATAAGAGGTCACTCAATCTTATCAGACCAAGGGAAGTCTCTGCTACATATTAAAGTGGGACATTATCATGTGTTTGACAATCCATTTAAAAAGCAGGCAAATTGACATTTGGTAGCACTAATTGTACCAGTGAGTATTCCTATGTCCTTGTCTTGGGAGACAGCTACTGTCTATCTACATAGGAAATGATGACATTGACAATGAATTATTATGTCATTTGTATCAAACCTGATACTCATAGACCCCAAGTGTACCTAGGAGGCAGTTGGTTACAGATATTCCTTTCAAAATTATTCTTCCTGCCTAGCATCACCAATCACATTGATACATGATGGAAATGGAGGTGCCTATGGGCCAGGCACCAAAGCACTGATTGGATAAAAACAGAGTCCAAATGTAAGCAAACATATAGTTAGGGGAGCAGAAAGGAATTTCACAAAGATGAACTGGATAATTAGCTGGATAATGGATTAATTTAAAGTCACAGTTTAAGGGGACTATAGTGGAAGCATTTTTCTTAGGAGAGCAGGATGAAGGAAATAAGGAAATGTGATGATTATTACAGCCAAGGATGATATAAAAAAGCCAGATCCCTGTGCTGTGATCATAGCCAGCAAAATGTTCTACACAAAGCATTAGGGCTTGAGCTGCTGTATATGGCTAATGTTAATTTCTATATCTAAACATATTCTAAAATAGAAAATGCCAATGAGGCAAAATCCATAACTCACAGAGGTAAAATAACCATGCAATAATCATGCTCATTCATGGACATTCCTAGTGAGCAAGCATAAATTGCTCTTATTTTAGGTGAAATAACAAACTGAAAAAATTATGTAAAAAAATAAAAATTATATGGGAATTGTTAAGGAAAACAAACAAAAATATACTGTTCTTTTCTGTTATATCTCCTTCAAAACTAACAGAGGACCTGTCTCAAAATTTTGTGCCCACACATTGAATAGATCTCTGTAATAGGAACCCCTTCTGAGTTTTAAATTAGCATCTTTTTCCCATTATATTTTTATATTATTTCCCATAATCCCAGCATCTTTTCCAGCATGTAAGCCTTCCATATGTGTTCCTCTGACAAACATAAATACACCTATGTGCAATATTCCATTACTATTAACTATGCTAAGCATGATTTTATTTCCTGAGCTTCTTATCTTTTTACAAATTTGAATTTTTTCCATGTTACATGCAATAGTAACATTTCAGAGTTTTACAGCATTGTAGACACAATTTAAAATTTGTTGATTGTAGCCAAACCATGTGACATCTACCTTCTTACTAAACTTATGTGTGTCCCAGCGGCACTGTCACCTACAGACCATCATCTTTCTAGAGAACATCACGGTGAGAACAGTAACTTCCTTATAGAGCTGTGGGCTCATCCAGGTGACATAGGATTCCTAACTGTTTGTCCCTCAAAAGAGTCCTGAGTATAAACTCTAGTTCGCTTTCAGAGAAGGAAATGCATTCCAGTTTCTATTTATTGATACTTCTCTTTTTTACTTTCAAGCATGATATATACTTTTTCATGGTTTTTACAATACAGCCTAGAAATCAGAAAGAGCAAAGTGGACTTGGAAACCATATGTAGACTATATTTACATGTTCAAAAGATTAAATATGATGAAAAGTAGAACTGTTCCAAAGGTATTTCTATTCAAAATAAAAAGTGAATTTAGGAAATTATTATTGTTCATTGGAAGTCATTCCAATGGTTACTTGATTTTTCTATTATAATGTTTCTAATAGAGAAACCACATTTACTTGTTACAGTGCATGGATCTAACAGATGATTAGATTATCTCTAAAGACATGCTTCCCTATTTAATTATACATTTGATATCTCTCCAAATCCATTTAATTTGATGAATGCTTAGAATCAAAGTCTATTATAAATTGAAAACAATAAAACACTAGCAAGACAACTTAGAACATGACTATTAAAAGTCTGAATGTACTAGATTATATGCAGAGAAGAGGACTAAGCAAATAAGGTTTGGTGTCCTCACATAAACAATGAACATCTGACAGTCTATAAGGTGATGCTGTATGTTAGACAGTCTGAAGCAGGATTTTTTGCCACGTGAAACCAACCAGGCACTGGGATGGGCACTCAGCTTTAGCACAGAAAACAGGCTGCCCAGAGTATAACTGATGTAATAGCAGCTAGGGAACAGCAGAATCCCTGGGCACACAGCTTAGAGGTGAGAGTTTAGGCAATGAACTCCACTCAATGGGACTAGCAGAATGAATCTACTCAGTCCACTGCTAGTGTAATAGAAACAGGGGAACAGCGAAGACCCTAGGCACACAGCTGAGAGGTCAATGGTCAAACGATGACTTTTCCCACCTGAACCCAGGCCCTGGGATGAGCATACAGCTTCAGTGCAGAACACACTTGGCATAATAGAAGTAGGAGAACAGTCATGTCCTGAGGTACACAGCTGAGAGGTGAGGGGTCAAAAGGTGACAACAGACATCATAGCACTGAGACCTCAAAGGAGCAGCCAACCCACTGAACACATACCTGAATAAGAGCCCTCAGACCATCAACCCACTAATAGCCAATCAAGAACTAACCAAGAGTGAATTGAGGAAACAATGGGCAGACTTAAGTGCAAGAATACACACCACAATACAAAGGTCAACAAGACACCACCAGAATAAGCAAGTGGTTCTGTACCTTCAAAACCTAAACATATCAATGAAGAGGGACCAGAAGGAAAAGACTTTAGAAACAGTTTTGTGAAACTAATAGAAGCCTTAAAAAAAGGATATAAAACATTCCCTTAAAGAAATAGAAGAAAATACAAA
The DNA here is from genome assembly GCA_004025045.1 of Sigmodon hispidus. NCBI lineage: Eukaryota > Metazoa > Chordata > Mammalia > Rodentia > Cricetidae > Sigmodon > Sigmodon hispidus. Next base: position 93,378 of record PVIH01005418.1, read on the forward strand.
CAGAAAATTAGAAGAGATAAACAAAGCACGGAAAGAAAAGAAAGAAAACCAAGAAAAAGAAAACAAACAGGTAAAAGAAATTTGCCAGGAGTTAAAAATTGAAATAGAAGCAATAAAGAAGGTGCAAACAGAGACAAAGGTAGAAATAGAAAATCTGAAAAAAAGATCCAGAACCATAAATTCAAGCATAAGCAGCAGAATCCAAGAGATGGAAGAAAGAATCTCTGGGACAGAAGAATCAACAGTAGTAATAGATACATCAAATAAAGAAAACACTAAAACCAAAAAAGTCATAACACAAAAATACCTAGGAAATTTGGGATACTATGAAAATGCCAACCTGAGAATAATTGGAATTGAAGAAGGAGAATACCAGTTCAAAGGCACAGAAGATATATTCAACAAAATTATAGAAGAAAACTTCCCCAACCTAAAGAAGGAAATGCCTATAAAGATACAAGAAGCCCACAGAACACCAAATAGACTAGACCCACATAAAAAGTCTGCTACCCATAGAATAATCAAACAACTAAATCTAAGAAAAAATACTAAAAGCTACAAAGAAAAAAGGCCAAATCACCTATAAAGGCAGACCCATCAGAATAACATCTTACTACTCAATGGAAACAATGAAAACAAGAAGGTCCTAGTCAGACATTATACAGATACTAAAAGTTCATGAATACCAACTATCCAGTCAAATTATCAATCAATATAGAGGAATTAACAAGATATTTCATGACATAACCAGATTTAAACAAAACCTAACCACAAATCCAGCCCTACAAAAAACCCTAGAGGGCAAACTCCAACTTAAGGAAACAAAAAACACCCATGGAACCACAAACAATTGATAAGCCCATAGAAGAACACCCCCTCAAAAAAAGAAAGTACAAAATCATACCAAAAATGACAGAAGATATCAATTATAGGTCATTAATATCTCTTAATGTCATTGGACACAATTTACCTATAAAAAGACACATACTAACATGATGGGTACAAAAACAGAAACCATCCCTCTGCTGCATACAAGAAACATACCTCAGTTTTAAAGATAGACACAGGCTCAGAGTAAAGGGTTGGGAAAAGACATTTCAATCAAATGACCCTAAAACAACCTGGTGTAGCCATTCAAATATCTAACAAAATAGAATTTAAACTAATATCAATAAAATTAGACCTGGATGTACACTACATAGTCATCTCAGGAAAAATCTACCAAGACAAATTTCAATCCTGAATATCTATGCCCCTAACACAAGGGAACCTACATATGTAAAAGAAACACTACTAAAGTTTAAATGTCATCTCAAACCTGACACACTAATAGTGAGAGACCTTAGTACCCTACTTTTACACTTGGATAGGTCAAACAGACAGAAACTCAACCGAAATAAGGGATCTAGCAGAAATTCTGACCCAAGAAGAATTGGTGTATATATACTAAATCTTCACCCAAACAAAAGGAATATATGTATTTCTCAGCACCACATGGAACTTTCTCTAAAATTGACCACATAATTGGTCATAAAGGTACAAAAAATGGGTCTAACTCCTTGTACCATATCAGATCACCATTTACTAAAGTTAGAGTTCAACAACATCAAGAATCACAGAAAGCCTAACAACTCATGGAAACTAACCATTACTCAAGTGAACCACACTGAGTCAAAGAAGAAATTAAGAAAGAAATCCAAGACTTCCTAGAATTTCATGAAAATGAATCCACCACATACCCAAACTTATGGGATACAATGAAAGCAGTCTTAAGAGGAAAATTCATGGCACTAGATGTCTACATGAAAAGACTAGAGAAATCTTACACAAGAGCACTATCAGCACAGGTGAAAGCCCTAGAACAATTAGAAGCAAACTCACCTAGAAGGAGTAGACCAGAGGAAACAATCAAAATGAGAGCTGAAATCAACACAATTGAAACATAAGAACAATACAAAATATAAATTAATCAAAGAGTTTGATCTTTGAGAAAATCAACAAGATAGATGAACCCTTATCCAAACTAAGCAAAAAGCAGAGAGACAGTATCCAAACTAACAAAATCAGAAATGAAAAAGGGGACATAACAACAGACCCCCAGGAAATCCAGAGAATTATCACGTCATACTTTGAAAATCTATACTCCACAAAAATGGAAATCCTAGAAGAAATGGACAGCTTTTTGGACAGGTATTATTTACAAAAACTAAATCAAGATCAGATTAAAGACCTAAACGGTCCTATAACACCAAAGAAAATTGAAGGTCTCATTAAAAG
>PVIH01005418.1:95754-124374 GCA_004025045.1 Sigmodon hispidus
AAAAAAAAAAAAAAAAAAAAAAAAAAAAAAAAAAAAAAAAAAAAAAAAAAAAAAAAAAAAAAAAAAAAAAAAAAAAAAAAAAAAAAAAAAAAAAAAAAAAAAAAAAAAAAAAAAAAAAAAAAAAAAAAAAAAAAAAAAAAAAAAAAAAAAAAAAAAAAAAAAAAAAAAAAAAAAAAAAAAAAAAAAAAAAAGCCCAGGGATTCCAGTGCAGAGTTCTAACAGACATGCAAGGAAGAGCTAATACCAATACGCCTCAAACTGTTCCATATAGTAGAAACTGAGGGAATATTGCCAAACACTTTTTATGAGGCCACTATAACCCTGATACACAAGTCTCTCAAAGACACAACAAAGAAAGAGAATTACAAACCAATTTCCCTCATGAATATTGATCCAAAAATTCTCAACAAAATTCTGGCAAAGCAAATCCAACAAAATATAAAACAAGTTATTCACCATAATCAAGTAGGCTTCATTCCAGAAATGCATGGATGATAAAAATATGGAAAACTGTAAATGTCATCCATCATATAAACAAACTGAAGGAAGAAAACCACATGATCATCTCTGTAGGTGCTGAAAAATCCATTGACAAAATCCAATACTCCTTTATAATAAAATTTCTGGAGAAATCAGGAATACAGGGAACATATCTAAATAAAATAAAAGTTATTTACAAAAGGCCTACTGCCAACATAAAATGAAATGGAGAAAAACTCAAAGCAATCCCACTAAAATCAGAAACTATACGAGGCTGTCCCTTCTGCCCCAATCTATTCAATATAGTTCTCAAAGTTTTAGCTAAAGCAATAAAAGAATGAAAGGAGATTCAGGATACAAATTGGGAAACAAAAAGTGAAATTATCTCTATTTGCAGATGACATGAATGTATATATAAGTGAGGTACAAAATTCTACCAGGGAATTTCTACAGCTGATAAATACTTTCAGTAATGTACCAGGATACAAGATTAACTAAAAGAAATCAGTATTCCTCCTATACACTGATGATAATAGGACTGAAAAAGAAATAAGGGAAACATCATCTGTTATAATAGCTGCAAATAGCATTAAATACTTTGGTGTAACTATAATCAAAGAAGTATCAAATCTATTTGACAAAAACTTTAAATCTCTGAAGAAACAAATTGAAGAGGATATCAGAAAATGGAAAGATCTCCCATGTTCCTTGATAGGTAGGATCAACAAAGTAAAAATGGCAATCTTACCAAAAGCAATCTACAGATTGAATGCAATCCCCATCAAAATCCTAATGCAATTTTTTTTACAGACCTTGAAATAATAATACTCAATTTTATTTGGAATAACAGGAAAGCCAGGATTGCCAAAACAATTTTGCTCAACAAAAGAACCTCAGGAGGCATCACCATCTCCAACTTCAAATTATACTATAGAGCCATAGTAATAAAAACACCTTGGTACTGGCATAAAACAGACTTGTGGATCAATGGAATCTAATTAAAGACACTGATATTCAACCAAAAACCTATGAACACCTGATTTTTGACAGAGACCAAAAATATTCAATGGAAGAAAGATAGTATCTTCAACAAATGGTGTTAGCATAACTGGATGGCAGAGTGTAGAAAAATGCAAATAGATCCAAACCTATGACCTTGCACAAAACTCAAATCCAAGTGGATCAAAACCTTAACATAAACCCAGCCACACTGAACTTGATAGAAAAGAAAGTGAGAATACCCACTATGTATTGATACAGGTGACCACTTCCTAAATATAACACCTGTAGCACAAATACTAAGAACAACAGTCAATAAGTGGGAACTCCTGAAACTGAGAAGCTTCTGTAAGGTCAAGGACATAGTCAATTAGACAAAATGACCAACTACAGAATGGGAAAAGATTTTCACCAACCCTACAAGTGACAGAGGAGTGATATCTAAAATATGTAGAAAACTTAAGAAACTAGAGCGCCAATTTTTTAATAACTCAATTGAAAAATGGGGTTTATGGGGCTGGAGAGATGGCTCAGAAGTTAAGAGCACTGATTGTTCTTCCAGAGGACAGGGGTTCAATTGCCAGCACCCACATAGCAGCTTACAACTGTTTGTAGTTCTAGTTCCCAGTTCCAGGCATACACCAAGGCAAATAAATAAAAATAAACAAAGTTTTTTAAAAATTTGGGCTCAGAACTAAAAAGGGAATTTTCAGCAGAAAAATTACAAATGCTGAAAGGCACATAAAAAAGTGCTCAACATCTTTAGCCATCTGAGGAATGCAAATCAAAACAACTTTGAGATTCCACCTTATACCTGTCAGAATGGCTATGATCAAAAACACAGATGACAGCCTATGCTGGAGAGGGTGCAGAGCAAGGGGAACACTCCTCCATTGTTGGTGGGAGTGTAAGCTTATTCAGACACTCTGGAATGCAGTATAGCGGTTTCTCAGAAAACTGGGAATCAATCTCCCCAAGGATCCAGCAATACCACTTCTGGGTGTATACCCTAAAGATGCACATTCGCATTCCAAAAGCATTAGCTCAACTATGTTCATAGCAGCATTATTTGTAATACCAAGAACCTAGAAACAACCTAGATGCCCCTCAACTGAAGAATGGATTAACAAAATGTGGTATATCTACACAATGGAGAACTACTTAGTAAGAAAAAATAAATGGATGGATCTGGAGTATATCCTCCTATGCAAGGTATCACAATCTCAGAAAGAGAAATAGGGGTTGTACTTACTCATTAATGGACTTTAAAAAAATTCATTGTATAAAAGAGCTCAAGGCTAGAACATAGCTAAATGACACAGTGCCTCACTTCTGTATTGATGGCCTCTGGCAGGGATGTGAGTGAGGAACAACTTGCTTTCTTTAAGACTCTAGTCACAGGAAGTCTGATATGCTCTAGTAAGTAAATGAGCAGCATTAATGAGCATTTTTGTAAATGAGGTGATCATAAGGGTGGATATGAATGTGACAGGACTGATAACTGTTTGATTGGGTGCATGATGTAATATCACCAAATAACTAATATATAAATAAAAAAAGTAAGTCTGAAGTGAGCACAATAGCTTAGTTACATTGATCTCAATGAGCCTCGAATTTTTCTTTTTATAAAATTTTATCTATTTCCCATTTGTTTTGCATCATTATAGGAAAAATAAAACATTTTTTCCTTGAAAAATAACAGTAGAAGAACCATAAATATCAACAACTGAAGATAGTAGGTGGAGTGAGGGATAGAGAGAAATTAGCTTAGTGGTATTAGGTTATGTTAGAAACTTACAAGAACTGCAGGCATAATTGGAATATTAAACATAATGAAAATGTATTCTGTATTTGAGTAAATCTGACCTATACAACATAAATTTCTCAGCCTCTGGGTGTAATGTTTTAGGTTCATTTGATATTTTGAATTAATTTTTAGTTATCTGTTTTGGCCACATATTCCAAGATGGATGGGCTTGATGGATGTGAAATAAGTTCAAAGAAAAGTTGTGTCCTTGATAAACTTAGACAATAGCTTTTCGGAGCTTGCAAGACCAACAAGAACTTGCAATCACCAGCTAACAGTGATTGCAGGTCAAGTCTGACAACCTGGGTTCAGGCCTCAGAATCCACATAAAAGTACAAGAAGAGAACTCACTCCACAAACAGTCCTCCTTCAGTACCAACCTTGCTCGAAAAAACACCAAAACAAAACAGAATTCTCATCTTTAAACCTTTTCATAACAGAGTGAAGTATTATGCAGAGCTTGCTTGAGAGGACTGACTAAAAGTAAGAGCTCAATGATATAAGTTATGGTAAATTTTGAGAAAGAAATTGAAAAATAGAAGATCTATTTCCAGGTGGTTGAAAAGTCATACATGCAGTCTCCAGCATAAAGTCAAATACACATTGTTCATAGAATGTTAATAGCACTGTAGCATAGCAGAAATATTAGGAAATATTGAGGGATTTGTGAAAGTGAATAAAATAAACTAGTATTGTGTTTGGTTAATACATTCAATATACTAGTTATGCATCAAATGGTTTCTTTTATGTTTAAAGAAAAAAATAAGAAATCCCTATTGATTTATTTTTTTAATCATGTGAACTAAGTTTATAGGCTTTGATAATCTCAGAAACAAAGCATTGTTGTGAACTTTAGATTAAAATGCGACTTTGAGAAAACAGAGAAACTTTGGTTTGGCTTTGTTAGCTTGTTTTATATCCTAGTCACAGTTTGCTCCCTCTCCTCTTCTATAAGTACCTCCCCATTTCCCTTCTGTTACCACCTCCTAATCCATTTCTTCTCCTTTTTCTGTTTAGGAAAGGACAGGTTTCCCATGACTATCAACAAAACATGGCATATCAAACTGCAGTAAGACAAACCAACTCTCAAAGTATTAAAAGGACAAGGAAACCCAGCAAGAGGAGTAGGGTCCGAAAAGCCAGTAAAAGTTGGAGACAGACCCTGCTCCCACTGTTGGAAGTTCCACAATAGGACCAAGTTACACAACTGTAACATATATACAGAGTGCCTACATCAGTCCCATGCAGGCTCCCTGGTTGTTGATTCAGTCTCTGTGAGCTCCTATGAGTTCAGGTTAGTTGATAGGTGAGTTTTCTTGTGGTGTCCTTGACCTTTTCTGCAGCTTTTTCTGTTTTTGGATGTAGCCTCTCTGATGACAATTGAAGTAGGCATCAATCTGGTCACAGATGGCCAGTTCAGGCTACATATTCACTATTGCTAGGAGAATTAATTGGAGTGATCCTTGTGGATTCCTGGGGGACTCTTTTGCATCTGGTTTTTATGTGACCCTGAAATGCCTCCCTTTCCAGTAGTATCTTTCAGTACTGCCCGATACACACAGACTTAAGCTGATCACTGCTGTTCCCATCTCCACCTGACCTCAGTCTGTTCACAAAATCTCTCCCATTTCTCCTTCTCAGGGTGGTCCATGTGTCCTCCTTTAGGCCCTCTGGCCCTCCTTGTTATCTAGTCTCTGTGTATCTGTGGATTATAGCATAACAACTATCCGTTATCTAACAGTTAATACGCACTTATGAGACTCTGTCTTTCTTGGTTTGGGTTAACTCACTCAGGTTGATTTTTTTCTAGTTCTATCCACTTGCTTTCACATTTACTGATTTCCTTGCTTTTAACAACTGAGTAATTCTCTTTGGTGTAAATATATACAATTTTATTTATCCATTCCTCAGTTGAGTAGCATCTATGTTGTATGCTAAAAATGCAAGGTAGATGTAGCAAAGGCAGGATTCAGACTCAGGCATGTGTACCTCTAAGGCCCATGTTCTACAGCTATAGCACTAAAAAAATCAGTATCCAGATATTTAGAATATTTACAAGTTGGTTATTTGTGTTACTGTTTATATATATGCTTATATATCCATATGTAACCTTCTGTGATTGGTTTTGTAACTTGTCCTATAGAATGCATACAGAGTTGTGTCTGCTTGCATCCTCATGCACATGGTGACAGTCACAGGTTTTTATATTCACGTTTTTAATTGGCCAGTAACTCATTTGAGACAAGTATGGTGCCTGGCAAATGTTTCTACAAATTCACTTTTTTTCCCAGTAGTTTGAATTTTGACAAATGTAGATTCCTAACTTATGTGTAAAGGAATCTTTGTTTATACTAACGACATATGCATTAGTGTCATATTCAAGGTGTTAGTAAATAGGCTTTATATACATATTTTCATATATGTACTATATATACACACATTTTCAATAATATATTTTAACATTTTATAAGATAATTTTGGGTATAATTTAAAACAACACATTTATTCTATAAAATTGCTTTAGTTCTAACCCAGAATTAAAACTTATAAATGGGAACTCAAAGAAAACTAATGTCACAGACCCTCCAGAATCCCATTTGTGCAGAACATCCAATTTTCCCCCAATTATTAACATTTGCCATCTTATATAGAACATCCTGCTACTCGTGCCAAGTACTTTTTAGGGTCACAGTCCAAGAAGAAAAGAGTACCTTTATGATTCTTGGCTCATGGAGAATGTCTCCAGTACCAGCTCTCAACGATTTGCCCCAGTGGAACGTTGCTTCCAGAACGAGGTTGAATGAATCACTTTTATAGGCTGGTTCTTCTTCTTCATGTCACCTTGTATTATTAATGGCTGATTCTATTTTTTTGGCTAGAATTAGAGCTCTTTCTAGGGTAAGGTTAAATTCAAGTGGCTGTCTTACAATTTCCTTTCTTTCTTTCTTTTTTTTTTTTTGAGCCTCAAACCATGTTTATTGGGCACAGATAGGCAGATAGTAATAAAAAAATCATCCAGAAATAAAGGTTTATTTAAATGTTAAAGGTTTTTTTGGGCTTCTTGACACCAGGGCAAATATATCTGTGATTTCAGAACGATGCTGGTCCTCGCAAGGCCAGTTCAGACAGTTGCTGCATATTTATAGAGAGTTGGTGAGATGCTGGTACCATCATAAAGTTCTGCTATGATCAGCTTGTGGGATGCCAAAAGTCATCAAAGTATTTTATGCTGTATGTCCTGTCCCATATATCTGTAAATTTCTGGGGCTGAGATATCTTGAGCGAAGTGAGAATTCTTTTATATAGCCTAAACCATATTATCTCTGATGAGATGTTACTCAAGGGAGATAATGCTTTATGAGGTTTAGGTGAAATACAAAAGGTATAACTACTCCCATAAATCCTTGAGGTAATAATAAAATGTTGAGATTCAGTATCCTTGTTGCTAATGGCTTTGGTTTCATATGGTGGATGGGTTTAGTCCTGCCTCAACTGGATATGCAGACTATATTGACTCCCTGTGGGAGTCCTTACCCTCTCTGTGAAGTGGATGAGGGGTAGGGTGGGGAGAAGGTGGGGGCTAGCAGGAGGAGGGGAGGGAAGGGGAAGTGTGGTTGGTGTGTAAAATTAAAAAAACCTTTTAAATAAACAAACAACAAAAAAAGAAATACAGCTCAGGACTGGAGAGAGAGGTTGGTGGTTAGGAGCACTTACTCTTTTTTAGAAAAGCTGTGTTTAGTTCCCAGCACAGACACAGAAGCTTATAATTGCCTGTAGTTCCAGCTCCAGGAGATTCAGTGTTCCTTACTTCCCTGAGTGTTCCTGCATGTATGTGGTGCATACAATCACACACACACACACACATAGATTAAATAAATCTTAAAAAATAACTTCTCCATAAAACATAGTGACCACCTTAGAGTAGAACTATGGAAAAAGATATTCCAAGTAAATGGAACCACAAAACCAGGAGTCATAGTTGTTTTAATACTTGACAAAATAAACCTTAAAATAAACCAAACAGGTTATAATAATAATTAAAAAGGACTACTTCACACTTGTTAGTGGAATGATCCATCAAATCGACATAAGAATTCCAAATATACATGTACCAAAATTAGTCTTATTACATACGACCTATCTTCATTGTGATGTTTACCTAAGCCATTAGCAACAATTTTCTTTATGAATCATTATTATTTAAGCTAGTGGCATTTCATTTGTCTTCTTTGCTTTTAAATATATTCATTTTTTTGCATGAACTTGCCATTAGATGACTAAAAGAAAGGCATTTGTGGGGCAATATTTTAATATAAGGATGTTGGAATTAAATATATTTGAACTTAATTTCTGATTCCAGCATTTAAGCATAAAGCTTGATACCTTGTACATTTACACTTCTCTAAGTCACAAATTCTTTATTTAAAAAATATGAAATAAAATGAGACATCTCATCAGAGCAACTATAAGGATGAAAGAATAGAATGAAAGTCCCTAATACCATTCGTATCACATAGTAAGGCTTTAATAAGTGCTGGGTATAATAATTAGTCAGACATTGTTAGGTCAAACAATCAAAAATACATATGGAAATAACTGAAGTTCAAAAATACAAACAGTTTAAATAAATGGTACATAATTATCATTTATTTTTCCAGTCATTTCAAATTCTGAGTTACTATATACTTTTATATTAACTGAACTTATTAAGGGAACAATTGCAATATAATATATATATTTAGATGCCTTATAAATTGCTACATAAGTCATTTAAATATATTCAAGAAGGGACATCATGATACCTGATTATTTAGATAATTTAAGGGAAATATTTTTATTCCTGTGTAGTAGAAAACAAGATGACTGTTCTGTAGTAACACAAATGAAACTCAGAGCCAAATATTGGGGGAAGGCTATTTCAGAAAGAGGAAGCAGCACAGTCAATTCTCATCCAGCTTTCTTGCAACTTCCTCAGCCTCACTCCTAGTCACTTCTCCCAGTCGATTCTTCTTCTCTGGGTTTCTACACGCCCTTATATACCCATCCAGGTTAGGATTAGAGGTGTGTAGTTTTGAACTCACAGAAACAGAAGTTCTATCTCTGGAGTGAGATCAAGGGTGGAGTTCACCACTCTGGCTCTCCCTGTGCTGTGATTAAAGGTGTGTGACTGACTCAGCTACTTATCTTTGTATTCAAGGTTTAAGAATTTCCTGAGCTGTCTGCCTAGGATTTGACTGGGCACTCTCTCCCCAATATTCAGGTTTTATTAAATGTGTAATATATATCCACAATGTTCTATAATTTACAAAGAAAAAATAAAGATGCAAAATATAGACTGCAATGGGTTTGTGATGGATTTAAGATCTTGAAAGACAGTATAATTTCTGTAGCACTAGATAAATCTTTATTTATACAATTTCTGAAGGAGCAGTTTTGATTGCATCTTACAGAAGCTTGAAGGTAAGAACAAACAGACACAGGCTTTAATAGTTAAACTCAAAAAGCCTGTTTTATGTACCTGGTTCCAACTAGTAGTCACTGAAAAAAATTAACTAATGTCCAGTCTCCTCCAGTTTATGTCTTTTTCACTGCAATATGTTGAGTGAGCACACTTCTAAAGGTTCTAATTTATTTCTGTTTGGAGAATTCTATCTTACTTATGAGACTTTTCTATTTCTAGACATTGACACTATTATGACTTTTCTTGCATTCATCCTCCCCTGTGACTAAGTATTGCATCATCACTTTCAGTAGTGTGTCCCAGCCACATCCTATTAATTCTTGAAACCCAGATGTACATATTCTTCCTATAATACACATTCTATAATCTTACTGTGGAATTAGAAAATAACTCTGGTGGATATATATGCTACATTATATAAATAAGCTTTTGTTTTTTTTTTTTTTTCTTGTCTAAAATCCAGGTGTCATCGAATTTACCACTATAGACTTGGTTGGAACAGTAAAGTAACAATTCCATTAATTGAAATAGGTAAATATATACGAGTGTGATTAATGTTATGTAAATAGACTTTGGAACAAGGTGATGTAAAGAAAGGCCAAAGAAATATCTTATTTATGTATGTATTATTTATTATTCTCTCATTACATCCTGACCACAGTTTCCTCTCCATACACTCCTCCTGGTTTTTTGCTTCATCTCCCCTTTAAAGGAGAAGGGCAGTCTCTGACTCTATTGTCTACTTTTGGGACCTTTTCTTCTTACAAGGTCGCCTCATTCCGCTTTGATATGAAGGTTTATACCTAGTATTATTGCAGCTTATTACACCAAAGAAATATCTTTGAAAGAAGATAGAGGTGATAATAACCAAATTATTCAGTTTTATCAGAATTTTCTTTCATAAATAAAAATGAAGTGTTTTGAAATATAATGCACATAATTTAAAACTATAATAGTGATCATAACTATCAGCATAAAATTACATAAATGAGATAGAAATATATCAATAGGCAAAATCAGTCTTTTATTTAAACTATTAAAATTGTTAATTCAATATAATCAATAAAAATAAGTTATCTTTTATATAGGCTTCAATCTGAAAAATTACACAAAATGAGAATATATTATCACTAAAGTTGAAGAGAAGAAATACTAAGTAGAGAAGAAAGAGGAATATGAAGAAAATAAGTTTAATTCAGAAAAGTTTAGTCAGTTTAATAGAGAAAACCTAGTACCTGGCTCAGCCAGTGCTCTATTGATGTCAAAGACACCATGACCAGCACAACTCACATATAAATAAAGCATTGAAGATTGCTTACAGTTCCAGAAATTTAGTTCATTGTCATCCTGGGGATCATGGTGGCACACAGGCAGACATGGTGATGAATTAGTTGCTAGTTCTATATTAGGATCCAAAGGCAGCTGGATAAGAAAGAGCTACTGGGTCTGTCTTGGGCTTCTGAAACCTTAGAGCCCACCCCAGTGACGACACACTTCCTCCAATGAGGCCACACCCACCCAACAAAGCCACTCTTCCTGGTCCTAAGTAATACCATTCTCTGATGACTGAGCATTCAAATATATGAGCCTATGAGCTATTTTTATTCAAACAACTATAGTACCCTGTAATTTTAAAAATATTTTAAAACTTTACTATCCACAAAAAATATTGTAATAGTGAAAACAACTGCAAAATACAGAGCTTTTAATTACAGTAATACAAATTTTATTGATGAGCTGGAATGAAAATGTCTAGAAAGAAAAAGGACTTTTATAGTATTTTCAAAGTAGCATGAACATAAGTCAGTGGTTTTCTTTATTCAATTTTGTGATTGTTTATAAAGTTTTAAGGTAAACAGTGAATTATTTTTATTTTAATGCATATAAAATAAATGTATAGTTCATTTTTTCATTATTGAATTTGTTTCTTGATAGTCTCATACATTTATGAAATGCATTTTGATAACTCTTCCCCCTCATTTTTTGTCTCCCTCCTACCCCTGTCATCTCACCATCTGCTTATAAGTCCCTTTCCCCTTGTAGTTGTGTTTTGTTTCTCTTTAGGTTTCGGCTTGTTTTTACCTATTATGTTTAACTGGGACTGTCTATGTGGCTAAGTGTTTGCAAGACAGTTCAGGGCCTGGTGTTCTCACCAGTAAGTGCATAACTCAAAGACTTTTCCTCCTCCAAAATCCATCCTTTAAGTCAGTGACTAACTCATTATATGAGCCCTTTTGTGGTCTATAATTGACTATTGATAGGGAAAGTCTGTACCTACCCAGTGATATCATACTTGAAGTTGTTGCATTATGTAGGATAGCATTTTGTAGCACTTTTTGTTTTCTCTTAGTTCTTTCAGTCTTTCTTCTGCCTCTTCCTTGATGTTCCTTCAGCTTTGGAGGTATGGTACAAAGTGTTCTTTAGAACTTAGCCCTCAACTTTTACTCAGGCACCTTGAAGAGTGATGTCTCCAAGTCTTTGCATTCATTTGTGTTCAGTGAAGAATGGGCTTATTTGACTAAGAGAGGAGCTTTTATCTATGAATATAAATGTATTATTTAAAAGGTAGTGTAAGTGAGGTCTTGCCAACTTAGCTTAGAATGATAGCAAGTTCACCTGCAGAGCCTTAGAACTTCTCAGCTAGGGCTTTGGTAATGGGTTGATAATACTAGGCATGTGTTTTGTTCCTATTGAGAGAGCATCGAATCTAATTAGAGATGTTTGTTATCCCATAATAATCATGCCACTATGATGTGGGATGTCCATCTGTATGCTGAGGATTATAAGAAAGAAACTGTTTTGGCCTTTGGCCAGTCATTTTAGAAGCAGGATGAAAATCCAAGCATAGATAAAGGAGACAGAGGGTAGAGTCAGAAACAGATGTGATCCAGCCACTCAAGGAGCAATATGTAGAAAAATTCAGGCAAGTCACAAACCATATGGCATGACAGATTAATGGAAATGGTTTAAGGTGAGAGAGCTAGCTAGCAATAAGCCTGAGCCATAGGTAGGATAGCCTATAATTAATAAAAGCTTCTGAGTCATTTGGGGGGCTAAGCAGCAGCAGGGCTGCCAGTGTGTCAGGACCGGGTTCCTAGGCTGGGCCAGAAACTTTCTACACCACTATTGTACCATGGAGCAATATTACCTGGCAGATTAGTATTGTAGTTCTTGGGGTACATATTGGCTAAGATCTTTGTAGTATGAAGTTTCTGGCCTGTCAAGATTGTGTTCCAGCCGGCAGACTTGCAGTATAATAGAAACACGCAAGATACTTACATTAATTTAATTTTATGCTGATTGACTTAGGGCCCAGGCATATTGCTATCTCTTGCTTTTGAACTAACCCATGATTCTTATCTTGTTCAGCTATGCAGCTCAGTACCTTTTCTCAGAGCAGCATGATTGTCCTCTGCATCTCCTGGCTTCTCTGTCATTTCTCGGGTGTCTCTGCTCTGTTCTTTCTGTTCTCAGAATTTTCTTAGTCTGGTAGCCCTGCCCACACTTTCTTTCTGCCTTCAGCCAATCAGCATTTTTATTAAACCAGTAGGTGGAACAATTATTTACAATGTAATATAATCCCACTACAGATATTTGATGCAAATTTTATTCTAGTAGCCTGCTTACCATCTTCTAGATCTATGAATGAAAGCTAGCCACCAGGGAGGAAAATTTTCAACTCAATTCCAGCTTTATTTCTCTTTTTGTATCTTTAGAAACATGGTTTTAACAACTAGTTCTGGTGGTCAGCCAAGAGTAATAATATGAATTTGTTTTATTTTGGTAGCCTCGTGGGCTTTCCTGACAAGCAACTACCTCATAAGAAAATATCCACCCTTGGTACCAGAATTTCTGTTAAATTACCTTAGTTTGGATTCATATATTTGTTGCTTGTTTACTTTTTTGTTTGTTTATTGAGCAGCAATATCTAGTCATATATGATATTTCCCTTCTAATTATTTTTAACTTATGTTTTTTTGTTTGTGTGTTTGGTTGGTTTTGTTTTCATTGCTTTGCATTTGTTGATTTGTTATTGTTATTGCTTGATTGGTTTTGTGTTTTGTATTGGTTTAGTTTTTGGTTTTATTGCTGTTGGCTTACAAAGTTTGAGGTTTCCACATGATGTTTTTCATAGTCATAATTTTGGTGAAGCCCCATACATTGCCCCTAATTTCCCCCAATCACTTACCCCTTTCCTACTTAAGCCTTCTATTCCCAGTATTAACCCTCTTCTATCTTGTACCACTCATATCATACTATTATCTCTTCTTCAGTTTAAGTTATTCATTATACTGATAACTCCTTTGTACTTTCTAACTTCTATACATTGTCCGAGGTAAGATTAAAGACTCAAACTGAGGATCCATGTGAGTGAAATAACAGGTAATGTTTTATTTCTGGACCTGTGTCATTTCTACACAGAATCACTTTATCCAGTATCATTCATTTACGTGAAAATTTCAACATTTTATTTTTCTTTATTTCTGAATAAATTTCATTGTGTGGATATTAGACACATTTTACTATTCTATTATTAGCTAAACAGCTTTCTAGACACTGTGACATACTTCAAATTCTTAAATGTCAAAGGTCTCTAATAGGACTCCCCACCATATTGCACTGAATTTTAAATATGAGTCTTATTGAAAACTTGAAGGGGTACTTTATATTCTATATAATATGTATAGGTTAATAATATAATAATAATAGATTAACCTTTATCTTGTTTCTTTCATTGTCCTAGCCACCATGATGATAAATAAAAGTATGTAAATTATATATATATATATATATATATATATATATAGTCTGCTCTCACACACACACACACTCACAAACTTTAAAAGAGAAGGTGTCTTGTCTGCTCACTATTCAAATGTAGTCATTACCAATATTGTGGCTTTGGGAAATATGGAAACATGGATAATCATTCAACAAATAGCTGGGAATTGAATAGATTCACTTGGCACAGTACTATATTTTTAAATCATCACCAGTCTACTCCAACAGGTGTATCAAACTGGTGTGCATATTGCAAAAATCAAGATCACTCATAATTTATTATAGCCTGAATATCTGGTCCAAACCAACTATATATGATTATACAAATATGTAATTGAATGTGGTATTCTTTTTTTCAGAATTTTTTTAGCTTTTTTTATAATTATGAATAAAGTCATATTTGTTATCTGTGTATATTCTTGTTCAATCTCCCTTCCCCCTCCCACTCCTCTCAGTCACTCTCTCTTCTCCACATCTCCCCTTCTCCTCCCCAGCAAGAGCAGGAGGTTCCAAGGTCCCAATATGGCTTAGTTCAGCATCTACTCCTGGCAGATCCACTTTCCTCACCCCAACATCAAGACAATCAGGTGTTCCTCTGGAGGGAGTGGAATCCAAGGTGCCGGTCCCAAGTGCTTCACATCCCAAGCTGTTCAGTGTTTGTGGTTTGCAACTTAAAAATGCCTTGTTTTTTGCTTTTTGCTTTTTTGTTTAGAGTCCACTAATGAGTGAGGACATTCCCTGCTTATATTTCTGGGTCTGTGATATCTTGCTCAGAAGGATATTCTCCAAATCCATCCATTTTCTTGCAAATTTTAGGATATCATTTTCTCTTACTGCTGAGTAGTACTGCATTGTGTAGATGTACCTCAGTTTGTTAATCCATTCTTCAGTTGAGAGTCATCTAGGTTGTTTCCAGATTCTTACTATTCCGAGTAATGCTGCCATGAACATAATAATGCCTTTGGAGTGCGAATATGCTTCTTTAGGGTATACACCCAGTAGTGGTATTGCTGGGTTCTTGGGGAGATGGATTCCCAGTTTTCTAAGAAACCACCATACTGCATTTCAGAGTGGCTGACCAAGCTTACATTCCCATCAACAGTAGAGAAGTATTCCCCTTGCTCTGCATCCTCTTCAGCAAAGGCTGTCATCTGTGTCTTTTGTCTTAGCCAATCTGACAGGTGTAAGGTGGTATCTCAAAGTTGTTTTGATTTGCATTTCTCTGATGGCTAAAGAAGTTCAGCACTTTTTCAAGTGCCTTTCAACCATTTGTAATTCTTCTGCTGAGAATTCCCTTTTTAGTTCTTAACCCCATAGTTCAATTGGGTTATTCAAGGTTTGGGGCTCTAGTTTCTTGAGTTCTCTATATATTTTAGAGATCAGTCCTCTGTCACTTGTAGGATTGGTGAAAACCTTTTCCCATTCTGTAGGCTGTCATTTTGTCCTATTGACAATGTCCTTGGCTTTACAGAAGCTTCTCAATTTCAGGAGGTCCCACTTATTGATTGTTGTTCTTAGTGTCTGTGCCACTGGTGTTATATTTAGGAAGTGGTTACCTGTGCCAATTTGTAGAAAGATATTTCCCACTTTTTTTTCTATCAAGTTCAGTGTGGCTTAGTTTATGTTGAGGTCTGTGATCCACTTGAATTTGAGTTTTGTGCAGGGTGACAGACCTGGATCTATTTGCATTTTTCTACACACTACCATCCAGCTATACCAACACAATTTGTTGAAGATACTGTTTTCCATTGAATATTTTGGGCCTCTTTGTCAAAAATCAGGTGTTCACAGGTTTTTGGGTTAATGCACAGATCCTCAATTTGAATCCATTGATCCACAAGTCTGTTTTTATGCCAGTACCACCCTGCTTTTATTACTGTAGCTCTATAGTATAATTTGAAGTTGGGGATGGTGATGCCTCCTGAGGTTCTTTTGTTGAGTAAAATTGTTGTGGCAGTCCTGGCTTTCCTGTTAATCCAAATGAAGTTGAGTATTGTTCTTTCAAGATCTGTAAAATATTGTGTTTGGATTTTGATGGGAAGTGCATTGAATCTGTACATTGCTTTTGGTAAGATTACCATTTTTACTATGTTGATCCTACCTATCCAGGAACATGGGAGATCTTTATATTTTCTTATATCCTGTTCAATTTCTTTCTTCAGTGATCTTAAGTTTTTGTCAAACAGATCTGTTACTACTTTGGTTATAGTTACTCCAAGGTATTTAATGCTTTGCAGCTATTATAAAGGGTGATGTTTCCCTTATTTCTGGTGTCTGGCTATGGCTTCAGTGGTTCACGATTAGTCAGCTCCTAGTCAGTTGGGGCAAGAGAGCTTGTTTGTCTCCTGTCTCCTCTGAGCAAGAGGGCTGCTGAATCTCTGACTCTGCTCTGGACAGAGGTCTGAATTTCAAAGCCTCAGTCCTCTGAAAACACAGTTTTCTTGGAGGCCGGGCCTGGCTGTGCAAGGTCCCCTCTTTTAGTTGTGGCTGGAGGAGCCCCTCACAGCCAAACCCTAGCTCCTGTCTGCTAGGGAGAGTCTGAGATAAGACCCTAGGGATTGACCCCAGTCCCGGAGAGGGACTCTTCGAATGGGTGGTCCACGGGCCAGAATTTGCTCACCTCTGGATGAGAGTCTGAATTTCAAAGGCCTCAGTCCTCTAGTGGTATTCTTTAACATGTATAGTATGAGGAAATCTGTCTTAAGAATTAGATGTGGATGTCATAAAGGTTCCTGGACCATGAGGTAAGCAAGAGCAAAACAGATTCTCTTTGTTTATCCATGAAGGAACATGAGATTGCTCTCATACACACCTCAACAAAGGACTTTCCTTGTGAGAATCATTGGATTTGGAGACTGATCCAAGCGTTATTGGGTCAGTGGGAACATAGGACTGTCTGCTCCCTGCCCAGGGAGGGGATGGGGAGTTGCAGAGAAGAAAAATGACCAGATGTGGTGGGAGGGGGAAGAGACCTTGAATAAGGATATACAGGGATGGAAAAAAAAATTCAGAGGGAAAGTTGAACACAAAGAAAATATGTGTGTAGCAATCTTATTTGTATTTCCACCCTTGATAAGCCATGCTTATGATTCTTATCCTCTGTATAGTTATTGTTAACTCTTCCACATTTTAAATTCTTTTTACTGTTTTTTTTGGATAAATACAAAATAAAGAAGGAAAAAAAAAGAATCATTGGATTTTAACACCTATTGTTAGCTTATTTTTCTTTGCCTTTTTCTCAACATTTTTTGCAGTATTTTCTAAAGCTTTGTTAGCAAGGTTCAGAATGTTGCTTGTAGATTTACATGCTATATTGATGTTGTTTACTGGCAATTATTAATAACTACAGAGTTTTAGTCATCCGTATATAAATAATTTAATGACTTTGTATTGAATTTGAGAATAATAAATAACTTGTTGCAATAAACTATTTTAATAGAAAAGTAAAGAAAGTGAAATTATATATTACTTGAAGGGTACAATTAAAAATCTATAAGTGTAAAATAGAAGCTGACTCATAGAGCAAAGTATGACTGTGGCTATAAATTCTTCTGTCAGTAAGATACAGGCCAATTATGTAGTGTTCAACTTTTTAAAAAAAATTTTCATACTCTCATTTAAAGTTATTTCCAAACATGCATATATCACATTAAAAATAAAATAGTAATATATTTGAAGTAATAAAAAAGAGTATGCTAATAACTAATGTGACAAGGTACCCAAAACACATTTAAGTAAGCACTCAAGCTATATGCAAGCTCAGGTTTTGAAACTGCATGAACTTGAGAGTTAATCCACCTTAAATCTTGAGCCTTAGAACTTAAGAATTAGTTTCACCTTAAATATTGTGCCTTATATGTCTTACATTGCATCCTAGTGGTTCAGGTAATTGATTTATTCTTTATGCTTCTTATAAACATATCTTCCAGGGAAATAACTTTCAGTTTGAGGCTGTCTCAGTTTACCAACTATATGCACCATAAATGTCCATTCTTCTGTACCAGAATATTTTCTTTGTTTTAGATTCCTGACAAACATTCTTTACAAAAACAATTTATGGAAAGCAAAACTGTTTCCTATCCTTCAATCCTATTCTGCTAATATGACTAATATATGCCAAATACTTTTGCTCTTGAGCCTTAGCCCATCTTTACTAAGACCAGTTTATTTGTTTCTTTTATTTTAACTGCACAAGCCAGAGATTAAAAGTCAACCTTTATGTCTCTAAAATTTGGATATAAAATGCCCTCCAATAGCACATGTGTTAAAACTCTGATCTTCAAACAATGATGCTACTGTGAGGTGGTGGAAATTCTAACAAGCAAGACCTTGTAGATTGATCATGTCATTGATAGGATGGCTATAGAGAGGATAATGGCCACCCAGTCTTTCCTTTCTCCTATTCACTAGGCAAACAAGACCTTGTAGATTGATCATGTCATTGATAGAATGGCTATAGAGAGGATGATGGCCACCCAGTCTTTCCTTTCTCCTATTCACTAGGCAAACAGCATTGTTCTACTACAGACCAGCCATGATGTGCTGCCTCTATACAATTGAAAAGGCCCATGGAACCTATAGATAAGAGACTAGAACCTTCCAAACTGTGACCCAGCATAAATAAATTGATAATTATTTCTTATAGTAATAAAAACTAAAAAAATATGAGTAGTAAGAAGAGAGTCAGGGATTTTTATACTTGAACTGATACAATCTTTGAAACTGGTTTGCAATGACTTTGAAAAGAACCACAGTGGTGTGAGGAATATTAGAAATATTTTAGAAAATGTGAAATGGCAGATCCAGTAGAAGCTCAGAAGACCAGAATTCACATAGGTAGAAGAAGAGTTAAGGCTGAAGTTTCATGTAGTATGTAGAATTGTATTAGAAATTAGTTTATTAGTGTAATTTTTGTTACACTGTGACAAAAAATGGGACAATCAAGCCTCCTATTCCTCATAGTCAGTAGCACATTCTTAGGTATTTTTACAGCAACCCCTCTCTCCTGCAATGTGTATGTATTGGTATCTAGAGATGTTGTGACATTGAATGATAGTCTGAGTGGCTAAACAAGAGAATTCATCTTCTCACATTGACTAAAGCTATAAACCAAGACTATGTTTTAGAGATTTGATTTCACTCACAAATTTCTTCTTTTAGGCTATAGATGATCATCCTCCTGCTAAGTCTTCATGTGGTCCTTTCTGTCTCTGTCTTTGACATCTTTTCTTACTCTTCTTGAAATAACACCAATTATAATGATAATGTCATTTTATTGAGATTACCTCTTTAAATACCTTGTTTCTGAATAAAGTTGCACTTTGAGGTTTGTAGTCAGAAGTTTCTGGCCTAGCCTAGACCTGCAATCCAGATCACCTTCAGTTGCTTAGTCTCAATAATCACACAAAGGTTTATAATAATTACAAACTGTTGGGATTGTGACTTAGGCTCATTATCAGCTAATTGTTACATCTTAACTCAGCCCATTTCTACTAATCTATGTTTTGCCACATGGCTCATGGCTTACCTGTGTCCCATTGCATCTTTCTTTTTCAACCACAACTTGCAGTGTCTCTTTTGACTCTGTCCTCCTTCTCCTCTTTCTATGCTTGGAATTCCTGCCTGTCTCTAGGCTGCTTTGACATAGGCCAAAGCAGGTTTTTTATTATTATTATTATTATTTTACAATGGTAATTCACAGTGCACAGAAAGACATCACACATCAGAGGTATGCTGGAGGTGGGAATTCATCACATAAATCCCAATAAAGCACTCAAGCTAGTTGCTAATTCTTGCTGCATTCACCAGTTGTTGTTGAAAGCCCTCTGCAATGACGTAGTTGCTTATTATCAAATGTGTGCAGTTTTGTATAATATCTGAAGAAGGGAACAACTTAAATTACTATTTTTTGGAACCTGGCCTACCAACCAAATTTTCTGTTGCACAGCACTTATTTCTTGCCCACAGTGATGGGTTAAAGGGATTTCCACAACCAATATTAAAGTGTAACAATTCCTGACCCACAAAACAGTCTATGTTCCCTCTGGTTTTCAATGTAGCAGAAAAATTCTGGGATAGTTTTCAGAATTGGTGATGTTCTCCTTTTTGAAGTTTCAGATGAAGTTTATGATGCTTGTCTATAAATTGTATGTCTTCTCTTTTAGGTTGTACTCCATAAAGTAAGCACTTCGTTTGCTTTGGTAAATGAGGTACAGAGATTTGTGAGAGAGGCAGCTAAAACAGGGACAGATTCCTTAAATGGTTTCCATTTGGCTTGTCACATGCTTCAGGAATCTGTCATAGAAGACTTCAAGTAGCTGATAACCCCAATTACTTCTCCCATAGATCAAACCATAAAAAAAATCGATTAAGTACTAATCTAAAGTTAGCATGAAGCTCTGCTGACCCACAATCTGAAATTAATTTTCCCATTGCCGAATTGAATTCAGCATTATGTCTAGAAGCATGTAAATGAATGCTTATTAATATGGGCGACTGGGTTTGTTCTATAGTGCTATTATTGGCAATAGCCTATTGATAAAAATAATAGTTTATACTATTGTCTTCCTTGGTTCTAATACCATCCACTTAAAAGACAACCTGTCTTAGTACTTCTTAATTGTCATGTAACTGCACCATGTGCAAGCCAACTCAAAAGGAGACATTTAATTGGAGGTGTGTAACATTTTCACATGGTTAGTGGATAATCATCATGCCAGGAAGCAGGGCAGCAGGCAGACAGCCATGGTATTGGGGCAATAACTGAACATTTACTTGGTATCTGCAAGAGGCAGGCAGAGTGAGAGTTTTTGGAATCTGAAAGCACATCCCCACTGGCATCCCTTCTCCAAGGAAGTCATATCTCCTAATCTGTCTTAAATAGTTTGCCAACTTAAAAATCAAACATTAAAATATATTAGATAGGGACCATTCTCGTTCAAGTCACCATGTATTTATGTATTACTTCTCAAAGCAAACGAAGCCTGTAGACTCCAATTCAGACTTAGAAAGGGCACAGCTTACTATGAAATTCTAGTATTTCATAGACCTTGATAGCAATGAAATAAAAATAGCAATAGTAATCATATTTTAGCTTTACTCTAGATAAAATATCTTCAGCCCCCCAAAAAAGTACTGGCAGGAGTTCACCTCAGAGACAGTGCAAGCACAGTGACCACAGCTTGAGTCCTTAACATCCTATTCTAGCATCTTCTGAAGTTGTTCTCATTATTTTCTGACTGCACATCAGAAAAAAGTTCTCTTTAATTTTTTTTTTTAATTTTTACTTGTGTCTTGTGTGTTATTTGTTCATGTCTGTATCTGTGTTGGCATTCTGTGCACACAGGTACAGATAATAGAAAGGCCTAGAAACTTGGTGTACATTAAAATGTGAATTTCCATATGTAATTTCTGGAACAATTCAGTTTTTTTCCCCAAAACTGGGTGTTTTGACCTACCAAGTGATCTCTCGAGTCCCTGGAAAACTTATAAAATAATGTTTCATCAAAAAATTGTCTTTTGAATAGGAGCCGGGGAACAGCCAAGGCCCTTGGTCCTAGGCGCACAGCTGAGATGTGAGAGAATGGACAGTAATGTCTACACCCTGAGACAAGCAGAACAGAGCTGAAATAGTAGCAGCGGGGAGCAGAGGAGTCCCTAGGCACACAGCTGAGAGGTCAGGGGTCAGATGGTAACTTCCGCCACATGAACTCAGGCCCTGAGAAAGCCACTCACCTTCAGTGTGAAACACAGTCCACCAAGAACACTGCTGGCATAATAGGAGGTGGGAAACAGCAGAGTCCTTTGGTCCTGGGTGCACAACTGAGAGGTGAGAGAACTGGAAGTGATGTCTGCTCCCTGAGACTAGCAAAAGCAATCCACCAAGATCACAGCAGGGTATAGTAGCCACAGGGAAGCAGCAAAGTCCCCAGAGGCACAGCTGAGAGATCAGAGGTCAGGCTGAGAGTTCTGCCACCTGAACCCAGACCCAGAGACAGCACTCAGCTTCTGCATGGAGCACATTTGGCCC
Source organism: Sigmodon hispidus (assembly GCA_004025045.1). Classification (NCBI taxonomy): domain Eukaryota; kingdom Metazoa; phylum Chordata; class Mammalia; order Rodentia; family Cricetidae; genus Sigmodon; species Sigmodon hispidus. Next base: position 117,313 of record PVIH01005418.1, read on the forward strand.
AGAACACAGCTGGCATGATAGCAGCAGGAAACAGCCAAGTCCCTGGGTGCAAAGCTGAAAGATGAGAAGTCAAGAGTTAACAACTGGCATCATAGCACTGCTCCCAAGAGCAGTCAACCCTCTGAACACGTAGCTGATTGAGAGCCCTCAGGCCAACACTTCACTAAGTGCCAACCAAGAACTAAACAAGAGTGAATTGAAGAAACAATGGGCTGCCGTCAGTGCAAGAATACATACCACAATACAAAGGTCAACAAGACACCACCAGAAAAAGAAAGTGGTTCAATACCTTCAAGACCTGAACATAACAATGAAGAGGAAACAGAAGGAAACAATCTTAAAAACAGCTTTATGAAACTAATAGAAGCCTTAAAAGAGAATATAAAAAACTTCCTTAAATAAATAGAAGAAAATACAAACAGAAAATTAGAAGAGATGAACAAAGCCTGGAAAGAAAAGAAAGAAAACCCAGAAAAACAAAACAAACAGGTAAAAGAAACTTTCCAAGAGTTAAAAATTGAAATAGAAGCAATAAAGAAGGCACAAACCAAGACAAAACTAGAAAAAAAAAAAAAAAAAAAAACAAAAACAAAAACTTGCCCAACCAAAAAAAAAAAAAAAAAAAAAAACTGCCTATAAAGATTCAGGACGCCTACAGAACACCAAATAGAATAGACCCACACGAAAAGTCTGCTCACCATAAAATAATCAAGCCACTAAATCTACAGAACAAAGAAAAAAGTATTAAAAGCAGCAAAAAATAAGGACCAACTTACCTATTAAGGCAGACCCATCAGAATAACACCCCATTATTCATTGGAAACAATGAAAGTAAAAAGGTCCTGGTCAGATATTATACAGACACTAAAAGTGAATGGATGACAACCTAGACAACTGTACCCAGCCAAACTATCAATCAACATAGAGGGAGTAAACAAGATATTTCATGATATAACCAGATTTCAACAATATCTAACCAAATCCAGCTCTACAAAAAGCCCTGGAGGGAAATCTTTAACCTAAGGAAACCAGAAGAACCCATGTAACCACAAACAATTGATAATCCCACAGACATCACCCCAAAAGAAAATATAAGCTCCTACCAAAAATGACAAGAAATATTGATCATTGGTCATTAATATCCCTTAATATCAATCAATTCATTTAATCTATGAAAAGACACACCATCACACAATGGATTCAAAAAGAGAAACCATCCTTCTGCTGCATACAAAAAACACACTTCAACTTTAAAGACAGACAAAGGCTCAGAATAAAGGGTTGGGAAAAGACTTTACAATCAAATAGCCCTAAGAAACAAGCTGGTGTAACCATTATAATATCTAACAAAACACACTTTAAACTCAAATGAATAAAAAGGGACCAGGAAGGTCACTACTTGTTCATCTCAGGAAAAATCCACCAAGACAAAATTTCAATCCTGAATTTCTATGCCTCTAACACAAGGGCACCTACATATGTAAAAGAAACACTACTAAAGCTTAAACCTCATATTAAACCTGTCACACTAATAGTGAGAGACTTCAGTATCCCACTTTTACACTTGGATAGTTCAACCAGACAGAAACTCAACCGAAATAAGGGATCTAGCTGAAATTCTGATCCAAAAAGAACTGGTAGATATATACTAAATCCTCACCCAAACAAAAAGGAATATGCACCACATGGACCTTTCTCTAAAACTGACCACATACTAGGTCATAAAGCAAATATCAACAGGTACAAAAAAATGGATATAACTTCTTACAACATATCAGATCACCATGCTCTAAAGTTAGAGTTCAACAACATCAAGAATCATAGAAAGCCTACCAACTCATGGAAACTAATCATTACTCAATGGAACCACCTCTAAGTCAAGGAAGAAATTAAGAAAGAAATCCAAGACTTCTTAGAGTTTAACAAAAATGTATCCAAAAAACAAAATTTATGGGATACAATGAAAGCAGTCTTAAGAGGAAAATTCATAGCACTAGATGCCTACATAAAAAGAGTACAGAAATCCTACACAAGAAAACTATCAGCCCAGGTGGAAGCCCTAGAACAATTAGAAGGAAATTCATCTAGAAGGAAAAGATGGCAGGAAACAATCAAACTTAAAAATTAACACAATTGAAACAAAAAAAATACAAAAAAATCAATTAATCAAAGATTTGGTTCTTTGAGATAGTCAACAAAATAAATACCCTTAGCCAAACTAACCAAAAAGCAGAAAGAGAGTATCCAAATTAGCAAAATCAGAAATGAAAAGGGGAACATAAAAACACACTCCAGGAAATCCAGGGCATTATCAGGTCATACTTTAAAATTTATACTCTACAAAATGGACAGGTACCATATACCGAAATTAAATCAAGATCAGATTAAAGACTTGAATGGTCCTATAACAACAAAGGAAATTGAAGCTGTCATTAAAAATATCCCCCTCCCGCAAAAAAAAACAGACCCAAATGGTTTCAGTGCAGACTTCTACCAGACATTCAAAGAGCCAATACTCCTCAAACTGTTCCATACAGTAAAAACTGAGGGAATATTGCCAAACTCTTTTGATGAGGCCACAATAGCCCTTATACCCAAGCCACTCAAAGACACAACAAAGAAAGAAAATTACAGAAAAATTTCCCTCATGAACATTAATGCAAAAATTCTGGCAAACCAAATCCAACAACATGTAAAAAAAGTTATTCACCATGATCAAGTAGGCTTCATCCAAGAAATGCAGGGTTGGTTCAACATGTTGTACAGGTCATCCATCATATAAACAAATTAAAGGAAGAAAACCACATGATCATTTCCTTAGATGTTGAAAAAGACTTTGACAAAATCCAACACTCATCTATGGTAAAAGTCCTGGAGAGATCAGGAATACAGGGAAAATATCTAAATATATAAAAAAGGCAATTTACAAGAAGCTGATGGTCAACATCAAACTTAATGGAGAAAAACTCAAAGCAATCATACAAAAATCAGCAACCAGACAAGGGTATCCCCTCTCCCCTTATCTATTCAATATAGTTCTCTAAATTCTAGCTAAAGCAATAAGAGAATGAAAGGAGATTAAGGAGATACAAATTGGAAAAAAAGAAGTCAAACTATCTATATTTGCAGATGATATGATTGTACACATAAGTGACCCACAAAATTCTACCAGGGAACTTCTATAGCTAATAAACACCTTTAGCAATGTAGCAGGATACAAAAATAACTCATAGAAATCAGTAGCCCTTCTATACCTATATATACAGGTAAAGGGGTTGAAAAAGAAATAAAAGAAACATCACTTATAATAATAGCTGTAAATAGCATTAAATACCTTGGTGTAACTATAACCAAAAAGTATCAGACCTGTTTGACAAAAACTTTAAATTGAAAAGGAAATAAGTAAAGGAAAAGATCTCCCATGTTCCTGGAGAGGTAGGATCAACATACTGAGCATGGCAATCTTACCAAAAGCAATGTACAGATTCAATGCAATTCCCATCAATATCCCAACAAAATTTTTTATAGAGCCTAAAAGAACAATACTCAATTTTATTTGGAATAAAGCAAAAGGATTGCCAAAACAATTTTGTTCTACAAAAAAACCTCAGGAGGTATCACCATCCCCAACTTCAAATTATACTATAGAGCTACAGTAATAAAAACAGCTTCTTGATACTGGCATAAAAACAGACTTGTGGATCAATGGAATCGAATTGAAGACCCTGACATTCACCCACACACCTATGGATACCTGATCTTTGACAAAGAGGCCAAAAATACACAATGGAAGAATGTATCTTCAAGAAATGATGTTGGCATAACTGGATAGTACTGTGTAGAAAAATGCAAATATATCCAAACCTATCATCTTGCACAAAACTCAAATCCAAGTTTATCAAGTGCTCAACATCTTTAGCCATCAGAGAAATGCAAATCAAAATGACTGAGATACCACCTTACACTTGTCAGAATGGCTAAGATTAAAAACACAGATGATAGCCTATTATTGAGAGGATGTGGAGCAAGGGGAACACTCCTCCATTGTTGGTGGGAGTGTAAGCTTGCTCAGCCACTCTAGTATGCAGTATGGCAGTTTCTCAGAAAACTGGGAAGCAATCTTCTCAAGTATCCAGCAATACAACTTTTTTTTTTTTTTTTTTTTTTTTTGCAATACAACTTTTAGGCATATGTTCTAAAGACATGCATTTGCCCCCCAAAAGCATTAGCTCAACTGTGCTCATGGCAGCATTATTCATAATAGCAAGAACCTGGAAACAACCCACATGCCCCTCAACTGAGGAATGAAATAAAAAAACTGATGTACATCTACACAATGGAGTACTACTTAGCAGTAAGAAAAAATGCTATACTAAATTTTGCAGGCAAATGGATGGATTTGGAGAATATCCTCCTGAGCAAGATCTCACAATCCAGAAGAACAAGCAAAGGATGGATATACTCACTTATTGGTGGACTTTTAGTAAAAACATTGTTGTTTCATTGAAAGATGATGGGTAAATAAAGTGATTTAACACACATACACACACACACACACACACAAACACACACACACACACACAAAACTTCTGGTTTGACTGTACAGGGTTTCTTAGCAGACATTAGTGGTGACCATAGTGCATCTGTGGGCATTGGCTGTGACCTACTGTTCTTTCTTTATCTGTAACTGATCCTAACCTGGCTTGTGGAGTTTTAGATTTTATTTTTTATGTTTCATGTATTTTAGAGAAAAGAGAAGGTTTATTACTGTATGGGTTTGTTAGAAATCTGTTCTGAATGTTTTGCTTTTTTATATAAAGTTTGATATTGATTTCCAAAAAACAATAAAAAATTAAAAAATTAAAAATTCTCCTTTTATTTTTTGCTCTTTATTTAATTAAAAAATGAATACTTTCAATATATACTGATCATATTTTTCCTTCTCAGAACTTCATCAAGATCATCTTTAATACAATGTTATGCTATTTCTTTCTTTATATATAAAAATAAAACAAAACAAACAATAACAAGAAAAAAGGAACATATAACAAACACCACCACAGAAACACACAAGAAATGAAACCAAAATATATAAGTAAAGGCTATTAATATTTTTTAAAAATCACAAAGCTAATAAAAGTCTACAAAAATACCATCAAGTTCATTGTGCATTGATTAGCTAGCCTGACCATGGGACTTATTTTGGATTGTGGTTAATACACCCAATGAGACTTCATTGAAGAAAAAGCATCACAAGCTGTTGTCAGTTCCAACTAGCTTCTTGGTTAGGGCTGTGAATTAGTGTCCACTTCCCCTCTCAGCACTTTGACCACCTTTCCCAAGTTACTTAGCTATGTTCTGTTACTATGGCAAGTTTTGGGGGAAGGAGGGTGATGACCAAAATCACTGTACAAAATTCATAAAGAGCTAGTTAAAAGTGATCTGAAAAATGTCTTCACATAAGTAACCTAAAGAAGCAGGGTTTTGATGTAAGTTTGCTCTTCAAGGTACATAGCAGAGAATGTAAGGAAGGATCCAGAAGAAACTTTCCATGTAGTGTTCATGATCAGGAACCAAATAGCAGTGAATGCTTGTGCTCAGTTTACAGTCTCCTTTTTAAGCAGTCACAGACCCCAACCCAGTGAATGGTATCATACAAGATTAGCATGCCATCCCTATTCTGCCTTAATTAACATGAAATAGTCACCCACAGTCATATTCAGAGGTCATCTCCCAGCTGATTCTATATCTCATCAAGTTAAAAATTAAGACTAGTCTTCATACCAGGAATCCCCTGATTACATTATGCTAATTATCTCATTTAAAAGGTCAGACTTAGATACATTTGACATACATTTTGATGTAAAACTTAACTCCAAGGAAACATCTAGAGTAATAGTGATTTATTGAGATCTATTAAATATAGTAAACTAAATCAAATAATTAAATCTATGAAGTAGTCAATAACCAGCTCAGTCATTATTCATGCTCAAGATTTATATTAATGAGAAGGATCTACAAAAAATTGCTTTTTAGTGTTGATACTTTTAGCTGCTAAAGAAAAATAATGTTAGAATTTAGAGGGTCATAGTGTCACTTATTCTTCAAAGAGAAAACTTAAAATTAATTAAAAAGCAAAATATATACTTGCCTGATGACATGGTAACTGGATACTGATATAAAAATATCAATAAAGGTTGGATCTCTAATCACTGGTAATAAGGATTTCAAGGCTTGTGTATCCATTTTTTTTTCTCCCAAGATAAGACACTGTTACCAGGCTTGAGAGCCTCAGGTTATGTCCCAATTATTAGTTTAATATTCAAAATGTTTTCATCTCTTTTTGTTTTTTGTTTTTTTTCTTTTTTTTCTCTTTTTTTTATTTTGTATTTAAGAAAAAGAAGTAACATGAATTTAAAATGAGGAAAAGTTAACAATAACTATGAAGAGGATAAGTATCATAAGCATGGCTTATCAAGGGTGGTAATGCAAATAAGATTGTTACACATATATTTACTATGTGTTCACCTTTCCCTCTGAAATTTTTTTTCCATCCCTGTATATCCTTATTCAAGGTCCCTTCCCCCTCCCACCACCTCTTGACATTTTTCTTCTCTGCAACTCTCCATCCCCTCCCTGGGCAGCCAGCAGACAGTCCTATGGTCCCACTGACCCAATAATGCTTGGATCAGTCCCCACTCCTGGCCAAATCCAGTTTTGTCCTCCCTCCCTCAAGAGTGAGTCTGGTATTCCTATAGTTGGAATGGGGTTCGAAGGGTCAGTCCAGGGTGTATCTGATCCCAAGCTGTTCAGTGGTTGTGGTTTGCCGCTCGGGCATGTTTGGTTTTTTTCTTGTTTGTTTGTTTAGAGACCACTAGTGAGTGAGTACATCCCCTGCTTATCTCTCTGAGATTGTGATAGCTCGCTCAGGAGGATATTCTCCAAATCGATCCATTTGCCTGCGAATTTTAGGATATCATTTTTTCTTACTGCTGAGTAGTATTCCATTGTGTAGATGTACCACAGTTTGTTAATCCATTCTTCAGTTGAGGGACATCTAGG